>JAECUM010025133.1:0-58001 GCA_016617855.1 Megalonaias nervosa | reverse complement strand
CGCTCTAACCACTTAGGCCACCGGAGCGGTCCTCACAGAAGAACCTGAGTGCGATAAGTAGAGACGTGTTTATTGTATAGGTGATTCATTTGCACAAATTTCTTCAATTAGCAAGAAGCTACCATAAATATGGTAATATTCTCCAGTGGACATGGGAACAAATGGCTGAATGTGAACATGGTGTAAAATCATGATTTTTAATTGAACAAAGTCAATCGTTGGAAATAATGATAAAAAACCCGGTGAAAATTATTTTTACAATCCAAATTAACATCATCCATACTCTAGTTAATATGAAGCTTCATGGAAAATTAAGTTTTAATTTAAGAAACACCTGGGCATCAATTTACAGACGTACGCACACTGCCTGGCCTAAGCATTATGAAATAACTGAAGGTTTTGATCCTTTTCTTTCTGTAACGGCAATGTTGTATCAGGATACTTATTATGAACATGAGTAATAATTCAATGTAGATCTTTTAAAGAGTATGCATGTATATATTTATATATTGATAGGGCTTAATGGTACATCAGCACAATCCTAATTATATAGCACAAAGCAAAATTTATTGCTAAAGGTAAACCCTTCTGAATAAGTGTAAACATGTGTTCATCAATAATACCGGTAATAAATAAAAGTTAAACATGTAAAATACTAAACTTGGTTATAGCAAGCAAAGAATGAAGTTAAACCAAAGTAAAACCCTGAAAATATCCTGCAATATTTTGAAGAATACCGAGTTCTGCACCACTCAGTGTCCCGTTACTTTGGAATCGATCATTAATGTAATTAACACAGTGCCAAAAGGATAATGGATAGCTGAGATATTATATCTGCTGAGCTTATGAAAATATTTATTTGTATCATAAGAATGCATTGTAGAAGAAGTGTTTATGTCCTTATTTGCATTCATTAAGACTCAAAAAAAACTGTTTATTTTCCAACTAATGCACAGGATAGCTGACTACGGGTATTGCCATGACTACGAGCAGCAGAGAGGGTGAACCCTACAAATTGGTTTTCGAACCAAAAGATTTAAACATGAAAATCATACTAAATAAAGCAAAAATATAGGGTCAATAACGCTAAACCAGAACCTCTAACCGAATTGAGATTCTCGCTACGGGGGTTATTTACGCTGTTACTCATTCGTGACATATGTGTTTGTAAATGTTATGCATGTTTGTTTATGTGCTCGTGCGCGTCATTTTTGTCAGTCCACCCTCTCTGCTGCTGTAATTAAACTATTGCGTTATATCAATAATGATTGGTGAAGCTCACTCAGCTAGACTTGCTCGAGAGCGACTAGAGGCAATCAAGAAATATCTACCTGTCCGCGATTCTGTCAGACAAAAATTACAAGCGCGTCAAGATCTCAAAGAAGGATTTGCAGAAGCCGCAGAAGAATTATTTAAACCTGTCACAAAAACTACCAAAGGTCTTTTTCCCGCGTTGGAGAAAACCGCTGAAGCATCTGGAAAAATAGCAGAGCGGAATAAGAAAACAAGAAAAATTTTACGATAACTTCCTGCCGAAATAGCTGCTGCTCAACCAACTCAAGAAATACTCGAGGGTATTGACAAAACTCGTGATGAAATAGGTGATATAAAAGAACACATACAAGAACTGGAACCAGTAAAACCAAGAACCACCAGGATTGATATAATCAATAAATTTCTCCCAAGATCTATTGAATACATAAAATCTACTGACGAAAAAGATTTACCTGCATTTGCCGTGGAAAGTTTTTATAATAAAAAAGATTATCTGAAATCCGATTTTGCTGGAGAAATTATAAATAATGATAAATAGTACAACTGGATATATCGTATATACCACGGAGTTAAACGTATTCAGAGAGATGATATATTTTATGGTGAATATATTAATGAAATAAAACATGAAATAATAAAACAACATCAATGATTACCGCGGAGGGTAATCAGACCAATAATTGAGGAAGAAGAATATCAAGACGCCCCCGGCGCAGCTGGAAGTGGTATTAATACAAGTACAACTGGAAGTGGTCTTGTTACTTGTCCCGATAACGTCCTTGCCGACGTGGACAGATTAGAAATCTTAATTGGTGGAAAACGAGCTGGTTATAATTCTCCAGAAATTATTAATGAAGCAGCTGCTATTTGTCAACGATTATTTACAGGCGGTATCATGGATATTAACGTGTATCGGTCCCTCATTAATGAAATCGTCGATGATTATCACAGTGATTAAACAGTTAGATATAATTACTATAATAAGATGATCATACATGTTGCTCAGCGTGGACCAACTATGGTCAGGGTGATAAATTCGAGATTACCTACATATAAAACATTTTACGGAGATGGACTCGGCGGTGTTGTTCAGGGTCTATTTAGAAGGATAGCCCCAAAAGCAATACCGATTGCAAAGCAACTAGGAATGAAAGCTATTGACGTTGTTCGTGAAAAAGGTATTAGCGTTGCTGGTGACGTCGCCAGTAAAGCATTCTCTGCAATCAAGGATAGACTAGCACGATTAATACGACGAAAACCTCAGCCAGTAAAATTACCCAGCACTGAAATGATGCATGCAAACGTTAGTAAAATAATAAATCAAGCCGCAAATCAAAAATTAGCGTCATTGGCTGGTGAAAAAGAAAAAAATATAACCGCTAGTCTGGTAGCAGGAAGTGGTTTTCGTGTTAAACGATAGCAACTATAATAAGGATGTTCAGACGCATATCTGGTCCCGCATTTGACATGGACGCACCAGTTCTCAAAGATGAATCGGTACGTGATTATCAATATTATTCTTATGACGCACGTGTAACTGATGAGCGTGGAAGAATTGAATTACAAGTTCAGGATACAAGCAGATATTCCTTACCTGCTGAGGCATTTGTTGAAGTCGAAGGTAGACTTTTAAAATTAGATAATACAGATTATGAAATTGGTGATCGAGTTGGTTTTGTCAATAATGGTATTATGGCGTTATTTAAAAGTGCAGCATATAACATTGATGGACGAGATATTGAGATCTGTCATAACGACATTGACGTTGCCACAACGATACTTTGTCTTGCAAGATACAGCGATGATTACTCAAGATCAGCTGGTCCATCAATGATGTTTACCAAAGATACAACTGATGATCCAGAGCACAGAAATGTAACATTAAATGCAGCTGGGGACACAGTTGTATCAATGAATGAAAATTTCAACTTGGGATTCGCGTCACGTCGAGCAATGCTGGGCGACGATGAAAGATTTTCATGTGCGATTCCACTGTCACACATCTTTGGATTTTGAAGAAATGTTTAAGAAAGGTTATTTTTGGAGCCAAGCATACAATTGTACTCGTACGAAAAAATACCGACGATGATGCAATATGGCACGCTGAAGGAGCTAACGCAGGTGCAACTGCGGCACTTCATGGTAAAGTAATACTGACAAAACTTTCATTGTGGATGCCAACAATGACACTGTCGTTAATCGAAGAACAAAGGTTACTTTCTTTCATGGACAGCGGCGGTAAGTCGACGCTATCATGGCTAACAATGACCACGGATTCTATCCAGAGCAACATTAATGGTTTATTTACATGGCAAATATCATCACAGCAAGGTGTCTCTGCACCGCAACATATATTTGTTGCACTTCAAGATGTTACGCAAGTAAACTCACAAATACGAAGTATTATGATATTTGATAAACTCGGTGTTACTGAGGTTTCTTTGAGGATAAATGGACATCAAGAACCAGCCGAGGATATTTTGTTAAACTTTGAACAAAACAGTGTTGCACGTGCGTATCATCGTCTGATGACGTTCATGGGACGTGATCAAAATGTTGATACTGGTTTACAAATATCACAGCGGGATTTTACAACGCTGTATCCGATCTATTACTTTTTGCTGGAACACTTGGATTTATCTAGGCAATCTGTCGTTGACATATATTTTCGAGCACGTGTTACAAGAGGAGCTATTGCTAATTACAGAGCAATCGCCGTTATACACAGTGATAAAACAATGTTACTTGAAGGTGCTGGTGGACGAATGAGAGTTATTGATGCGCCAGTAGAAAACATGTAGTTAGATCATGAATAAAATTATAAATGTCATATCATCACGTTAGTGTCAGTCTGACTCCTGGTCAGATTAAAAGACTTCAGTCAGCATCAGCGAAGCGATTTTGAACAAAAACATCATTAAAACAAGAACAAATCGCAGGTGGCTAAAATAAATTATCTCTGACAGAACGCCAGTTCAAGCATTTCAATGAAGCTAAGCAATCAAAGAAAGGTATACGAGTAAATCTTTCTGCGGGTGCTATCAGCGACATCGTTAAGACTGGTGGTATATTTCCACTTCTTGCAGCTATCCCAGCGTTAATAGCTGCTGCCGCTCCAGCTGTTGCAAAAGCTGCTGCGTTAGTTGCAGTTGGGACAGCTGCTGGAATGGCGCTGAAGAAAGCAACTGGACAAGGATTAAAAAATAGGAAACGAAGAGGTCACGGTCTGAGACTTCCAGGGTCTCGATACGGAAAAGGATTAAGACTTCCAGGGACTCGCTGATTTTTCCGATGTCTAACTTTGATTTACTCGATGCTGCTAAGCAACTAAATATAAAGAATTTCAGAGTTGTTTTTATGCGTGATCAATTACCTAAAAATCCAAATCTGATTGAAACAGGTATTATTAATCTCGATAAAATCTCTGGTCGTGGCACTCATTGGGTTGCATATGCAACTGATCCACGTGGAATTATTTATTTTGATTCGTATGGGTTGGCGCCACCAAAAGAAATTTTAAAATATAGCGACAGACTTCAAAATATTCCACTCTGGTATTCAACGCTACCAACACAAAAAATAACCGACCTGCTGATATGTGGCCGTGAAGCACTAGCAGTACTTGATGCTGTATCAAGATCAGCGAAACCACCTCATAAGGCTGTACACGAATATACGAGTTCCGTTTTAAATAATCCCTAATCATTTAATGGTAGATATTTACGGAAGATCAACTAAAACTAAAAGAAAAACAACAAGAACCAGGTGAAGACTTACTCAAGCGAGTAACAAGGCAGATCAATGATGAATTCTCTGACCTGCTCAGTCTTGTCAACGTTGATCCAAACGAACTCGTTATATTTCAAAACCGTGAAGGAAAATTGAAGACGAGTAATATTTCAATCAATGATATTATTATTCATAGTCGATTATCGCGAGAAGGTCTTATTGCTGTATATGACAGAGAAGGCAAACTTGTTCCTAGTGTTGTTAGTCCGTCGTCGATCCGAGACAGCATAAGTGAACGAGTGTTAAAAACCGGTGATACCATGCACGGTATTCTCAACATGAATAATAATAAAATTACCAACGTAGGAGAACCGACGGATAATCTCGACGCTGCAACGAAGAAATATGTCGATGATAAGGAAATTCCAGTGACAACTTCGTTAGCTACCATCAACGATGGAATGAGCACACTCAAAACTGATTTTACTAATCAAGTACAACTGTTTCTGAATTTCCGCAGAAACGTAAACAGAACCATTAATAAATTTTTTGGAAGTCCACCAACCGTTGGCAT
Source organism: Megalonaias nervosa (assembly GCA_016617855.1). Lineage (NCBI taxonomy): Eukaryota > Metazoa > Mollusca > Bivalvia > Unionida > Unionidae > Megalonaias > Megalonaias nervosa. The sequence goes on along the minus strand of JAECUM010025133.1, from coordinate 52,423 downwards.
AAATCTCACCGATATAAACACGAGAATCAACGATATTATCAGTGGAATTCCTAATATCATCAATAAAACTAATCTCGTTAAAATTCCACACAAACAAATTAACAATATCGTGTACACAGTATCATCAGGATCATCAACATGGACACCGCAAAATAACACTATCAAACATACCGCGGAGATCACTGGTGTGTACAGGCTGTCCGTATTTAGTTCTGCAAAATTCAGGATATTTACTACATTTCCATGGCGTCATTCAACCGATAATTTTTCTGGAATTGTGTCTATTATATTAAATAAAGATAACGAAGAAATATTTATACTGGAACCATCCGATAAAAAAATAACCACAGCGTCTTACTGGTGGTGTCTGGAATTTATAGTTGAAACACCTCAATTAATTACTTAATATAGTATAATGATAGACGTTCAGCGATACAGATACGATCAAGTAACAACATGGCAAAATAAACTAAAAACCATCATCGATGATTATACAGCAAAAATAAAAAAATATCGTAGACGTGCTGTTGTCGTTGATATCATCGTTTATTCGGTTTCCGCGATTGTTGCTGGAACCGGCGTAGTATTATAAACGTTGACGATGACAGCGCCGATCGTTGTAACAATCATTGTTTCATCGTCAACCACGATCACTGGAATATTTAATATTATCGCGAAAAAGGTAGGTACGTGTACAAATGAAAAATTGAACGAGTACACGATGAAATTACATACTGCAACTGTAGCATATCCCAAATTATCGTCGATGATTTCTTCGTCGCTCAACGATGGAATAATATCCGATGAAGAATTCAGTATTATAATAAAGATCTACAATGAAGTATTTAACCGCAGCGATGCCACGGGTAATTCGATCACGGAAATAAATAATTTAGAGCAACAATAATATAATAATGACTGAGTCAAGGGAATTATTACAGCAAATCGTCACTAATACTGCTCCGGTAAGAACCACAATGATATCAGTGAGTTCAACTAATCCTGAATTCAGTATTAATTTTCCAGCTGCAATACCAGCAAGCGAAATAGCATTAGCGCAATTACGAGTTTATTATAGCTGGCCAAATATCAGGTCGAAGTCGTTTGGTGGACTTCCGCCGAATAATTCATTAGTATTTGCAAATAGAAACAAACCCGACGGAACTCCTGATTGGCAAGTAGTCAGTATTCCAACGGGCAGTTATGAAATAGAAAAGATCAATGAAGAATTCCAGCGCAGGATTAAATCTATAACAGGTAAAGAATCAAAGATTGCCATTACCGTCCACGAACCAACGCTGTCATCGGCCATTGAAATAAATCCTTCGGATTACGCCGTTTACATTTATCAGTCTTCGATCAGGTCAGTGCTAGGATGGCCAGATGTTCCATCGGTTTATGAAGGTCCACAAGAACCACAACTAAATGAATTTTTTACAACGGAAAAAAAAAATACATAAAAAAACCGGACGATTATCTCAACGGAATTCCTGGTGTTCCTTATTTTAGACTTGATTGGTTGGACAGAAAAGATTATACTGATACCGATGGAACATGGCTTCCTAGTTATGGTCATCATTCTATAACCGATATTAAACGTGATCCAGCAACAGGACAGTATATACGCGCTCTTGAATCCCCTGAGGTTCCCTATAAAGAACCGATCGATGGATGGGTTGCTTTGATTTTGAACACAATAATCAAATCAATGATGTAAAAAAAATTATCTTTATCGTTATCACAAGTCTACGACGAAGACACACAAAAAAAAATATCATTGAAACAATACAACATCTAAATAAACTCAGATCAGATATGTACATCATTAATCGAACTTTATCTTAAAAATGCTTGAACAATATAAATCATCTCCATTAGGACATTACATGAAAACTTTTCTTGATTATTATAAGACAACCAAGGAAAAAATCTCTACGTTTACAGTACCAAAACTAGATTCAGATAGATTAAAAAGGAGACACACGGATGTTATCGATAATTACTTTCCTAGAATCCTCGAATCGTGGAAAAAATAGCACCACCACCGAATATCCTCCGATACAAAAACAATCCGTACTCGGGTGGTCGTTATGTATCACCGGGCATCGTCAATGTCACATCAACGATCGCTGTCAATCTAGTATGTTATGTCATTGACGGCAGTTAGCAAGTTGACGCTGAAAAATCCAACCAGGCCCAACAAGGATACATTCTGTATTCATTTACCCCTTAAGTGTCCCCAGGTGATTTGATTGTATCAGAACCAATCAACGTTGTTTATCTAAAATGTCATAATCCATTCTTATCGCAGATACATTTCAAACTTACTGACCAGTCTGGCCACTTGCTCGATCTCAGGTCAGAGTCGTTAAATATAAATCTGTATGTACGCTCATAGAGCGTCATCGTAGAAAACACCAAGCAAAAAAAAAAAATTATTAATTGTAATGCTTTCAATTGCTAGCAGTATATCTAAATTTGATCTTCTGATTTATTATGATAAAAATATTCTGAATCAGATAAAAGTAAAAATATATTTTTGAATTCAGATAAAAATAAAAATATATTCTGAAATCAGATAAAAATAAAAATATATTTTTGAATAAAATAAACAGTCTACCATTCCACTGGGGTCCCTTCTGCCGGTAAAGCCTTTACCAATAAGATCCTAAGAGTCCTTGTTGGGGGCCATTGACCCACAGGCACTCTTGCATCGGTTAAGACCTGTCTTATGGTCCAAAGGCACCTTATTGAGACTTTTTGGTCCAGCGGACATTCTTTCTGAATGTCCCTATGTGGGTACCCTTCAGTGAGGTCACAAGGTCACGAGTTCACATCACCCTGCTGTTTATTTTAGGGGCGTAAGCGCATAGACACATCCCCATTGACAGAGTCAATGCGAATTCCTAATGTGCGAAACGAAATATTAGAAATTCAGAGGGTTGTCTAGGCATTGCGATTTCATGTAACCCCCCCCCCCCCCAATCAAACCCCGGGGTGAGTGCAAAACAGCGCTTGCCACGTTGGCGAGGTTACACAAAATCTTATGTGGCTTTTTGCTTACGCCCCCAATTCTTAAAATAAATGGCATCCTAACGCCACCCCCGACATATGACCGATACGGGGAATCGAACCATGGACCTGGAGTACGAGATCCAGACGTGCTACCGCTGCACCATCAGATTCAGTTGCAAATATACGTTTCAAAAATAAATATATAGTTACCTAGCCCTGACTCTGTCACTGCAGATTCTGTGATTAGTATTATACTATCACATTCTGAATAAAATCTGCAATTTTACATATTTCTGCCGTTTCTGCCCTGATTAAAAATACTGCATTATCAAGCTAGCCAGAACTGTGTTAGCAAATGCGTTGGATCGATATATTCCAGTGCTTTCCATATGCTATAGCCTATACAAAAAAAAAAAAAATAACTACCGCACACACGGTTTGTGTAAAATCTACTATAGCGCGGTTCGTTGTGATTTTATTCCGTGATTTCAATATCATCTTGACAACGTCAAAGAATAAAATCACGGAATTCAGATTTTTGTGTTTGATTATATGAAATAAGTGGATTCCTCAGACTTCAGTGTTGATGGATTAAATGTATATAACTAAATATAAACGTGTCACGTATACGAAAGAACAAAAGGGAGACAACTGCTTGATTATTCTATCAGTGATGACGGAGTTATCTCGCTTCACTGTGTATACTGGTACGTGATCTTTTGTTCGAATTTTTTCGAAAATGCTGATTTAGTAATATTATTTGCGACAAGTTGTTCTGAATTCGAGTGAATACCAAAATATTTACCAGCCGCATTTATCGATGGAAAAATTAATTCTTGACCTGTCTCTGTATTAGTGGATTTAATAGTTCTCTTTCCAAACATTTTACATCTCCCAGAATTTCTGCATGCAGAATTCTGACTCTGTGTAATAATTCGTAAATTTCCTAAAGAATTATTGATTTTATTACCGTCAATATGATCAATTACAAGTCCGTTTTCGATGACCCCATGAAAACATTCGAATATGAACCTATGAGATAAATATCTTTTTTTTCCAGCACAGAATCTGACATACCCAGTATTAATAACAGAACCGACTGATTTTTTTAATTTGCAATTTCTGATGACACCATCACGAGATGCTTCATAATTTTTAATGATGGGATGTTTCACAAATTCATTTTGCTTCATTTATATATAATACTATTTTTGTCTAAATGATTATTTTGAAAATCTGGCCAGATAGTCTTCAGCGGCTTTTATGAGAGATTCATTATTATATTTCTTATCATAATATCGTTTCAATTCTCTGTATCTTTTACCACCGCATTGCACACCTAACGGTGTTTCTCCTCTGACTCCAACACCACATCGTAAACACGATTTCGGTCCTAGACTACCTTTGCGAAAACTTTGCATATGTTGACCACAAAATTCATTTACGCATGATTTATTACAAGGAGCTGAATAACCAATCATGAGCCACCTGCATTTATTATTTGTTTGAATCATTATATAATATTTTATACTTCAATTTAAACATATATTTGCTTTAATTATAGTATGGAGGAATTTGAGAGATTATCCGCAATTGAACCTTCCAGAGCAAGATTTGATCTTGACAAACTACCGAAATCTAAATTTAATTTTCCGATGCAAGATCTGGCTTTGATAAATAGCGATATAATCGATCGTATCCGTGAAGCCAAGAAAGAATTCCGCAACGACGGTGCGGCCCATACTTGGTCAACATTCAGGATCATGAATACCGTTCATACTAGAATGCGTGACGAACGAGGTAGAAATATTATCAACTATCTCGACAATCAGCGATATATCATTCTAGTAAAATTTATTGTGCAGACAGATGATGACACTAGGATTCTCCGTGATAAACGTGACCCTGTACGGCTTCATACTGGAAATAATACTGTTACATTAAATAAAAAATCAAAACCAGGAACATTGACTGGTATTGATAAACCGTGTTATGAACGAGAGAAATCCTGTTACCGCAGTTGTTTATGCGATATATCCGCTAAATGATAAACCTAGCATTAATAATCTCAACCCAATGAAATTTTCCTCATTGACTTTGTCAAGGGGAATAAACTGCGTAGCTGAGAGAGTTATAGAACTTTTCTCAAAAGCAATACGCGGAAACGGTTTAACGGATCTAAGACGTAAAAAAATAAATGCGTGGGCAGAAACAGTTAAAGATACCGGAGCATCTATCAGCGACGTTGCTAAGCTAGAAAAGAAATTAAGATTTCCAATAAGAGTAAAAAGACTAACCGGAGAGATTTTGTACGAACCGAAATATACAAAAAATGGAACTCCTATAACGATCATTGATCATAATGCACATGCATGGACTAATGCTGTAACAATATTTCCACGCAATTAAACAGTTAAATTTTACAGCGATTATATATTTGACGTTATCAATGATATTAGTAAGAGTGACCCTGTATCTGTTTGGTTATTTCAAAGTTCAGATTCATATTACGATCAATTTGTAAGGCCTAACGGAGAAATTTACCGTAAAGAATCTCTTCATGAAGAAATGAAGAATCTTGCATTGAAATATAATTATGATAGCATCAAAGTTGAACGATTATTGAGTAATTGTTTTACAGTTCCATCGGTTGCTGCTCACTTTGCTGAAGAGAAAAATTAGAATTTCTTGAAGACATCCAGCACAGTTGTGTCGAATACGGACACGGCGGATTGTGGAATACTAAATACGATTATAGCGATATTATATTGGTTGATATGGTAGCGTGTTATCCTGGGAGTTTTCTTGGATACGGAGACTGTTCTGAATATTTCAAACGATTCGGACATCCCACACATGAAATGACAAGAGTTGCGATAAACGGACTCTTACCAAATTTTGCCCTTACCGGATTTGCTTGTATAGAGTCATTCGAGTTTGCAAAAATCTGCATTCGATTATTTATGTTTGGTTTGAAAGACATTTCTCAGAAAAATATTGGGCTCCAAAAGTACTATTACGATATATGCTTGATACTGGAATTTCAGTGTCGTTGAAAGTAAACGAAGCCATTATATCATATCGTCCGCAGAAACAAGTTTGGTTGCCACAACAAAAGAAATATTCCTTGACAGAGTCAGGTGATGAAAATCCTGATATGATTGATTATGAAAATAAAGTTGCAAAAGATCTTGGTAGGAAAATAATTGGTAAGTTTACTCAAGGAGGATCATATGATCATAAACGAATGTGTACAAGATTAATCATGGATGATGCTAAACTCGATTTTATAATTGCTGATACAACGGAAAAAAAAACACATTTATGAGTCGGAGTAGTGCTTATTTATCAGACGGGTCTAAATTAGGGACAATCGTGAGTTATATTGATGGTGAGTCACCGCAATTTACTCATTTAAGATCTTCTATGCTCGCTTACGTTTCCATAAATTTATTATCGATGATAAATAGATTTCCTCGTTACGCGGTTAGAGTTGCCACGGATTCATTTTATATAAATAAAGCGTATTTAGATTTGCTAAAACCGCTACTCGGTAATGGTGAATGGGGATCAGGGAGAATAAAACAAGGAAATATACTTGATTATTCAGAATCTGCAGACGTTGAAATCAAGGAAATATATTACAGCAATCATAATCAAATATTGAAATCAATGGCACCATCTGTGTTTGATCCTGTGGCCAGACATAAAACCGTTTATATCAATGGACCTGGAGGTTCTGGAAAAACAACACGTGCCATTGAATTATTTCGCCGTAACGACGTTACGGGTTTGAAGAACTCCGTTGATATGATTGTTCTGACACCTACACATAGACTAGCCAGAGAAATAAATGAACGAGGAGTAAAATCTCAAACTTATCATGGTTTCTTCAGATGGTGCGGGGATACGTGGACACCTGAGCGAATGGGTGAGAAATATATACCCCGGATTATCATTTGGGATGAAATTTGTATGGTATCGTTAGAAACATTAAAAATATTTCTCGATTGGTTACTGACAAAAAATACTGCTGTGATTATGTGCGGCGATCATGGTCAACCACCACCTTTCGTTGGGCAGTCTCCGCACGAGTGGTTAAAAACGTTTGTGGATTATCATGAGGAGATAACCGATGAACATAGAGCTATTAATGAACCTCTGAAAGAATTTAAAAGATTAATCAGACTACATCCAGATAGAATACAATGTGAGATAATGCGTGAAATAATTCCGGAAACTCCTGTGAACGATTTTTAGAATTTATGGAGACCAAATGATTTAATAGTTGCGAGTAGAAAAATAGTTCGTGATGAATTGCAAGAGAAATTATTTCTGTTACATAAAGAAAACTTTTTAAATCTGCCCGTACCATTGTGTTATCGCCCAGCAGATACTTTACGACAGAATACTGAAGTTGAAATTCCAGGAACAAATGAAAAACAAAATCTTGTATTGAATGATATTGTTTTGGTTGATGTTGAGGTTGTTGAGAGCGCGTTGATCATGGATAAAACTCCATGGAAATTAGGATATGCTATAACGATTCATTCGTCACAAGGACTAACTATTACTGATACAAATATCTGGATTGTCGATGATAGAATCGAATGGTCAAATTTAGTTTATCTCGCAGTGTCTCGAGTCAGAAGAATATCTCAACTACACAAGGTTATTATGAATTTTACAGAAAATAATAATCAAACTGCTAGCAATGGCGTAATAAGAAAAAAAACTATTTGGTTATAAGCAATGTGACCAAAAAAAAAAAATAATCGCGACTTTGATATTGATACTGAATTGATTATGACACTGAAACAACGACAGAATAATCATTGTGCAAGTTGTAACTGTAATATGTTATGGCAGTATTCGAGTAATAATCCAAGACAGTTCACCGTAGAAAGAATTAATAGTGATCTTGGTAATACACGCGAAAATGTGATGCTGACCTGTCTTGAATGTAATCGACGTAGAGGTGCTAGTTTACAAAAGTGAACGCGGTGGTAATTGACTGTCCTCAGGGATTACTTGTAATTGTTCACGTACAAATCCACGCTGAGGAGCAGTTGAATCTAGTGTGTAGATGGCAGGTCTACCCGTAGATCTAACCACGCTAGAAATTTTATGTGTGGTCACACTCCAGATAGGATCAGTTGCTCTTTTTTTACCCCCTTCAAGTTCACCAGGTTCATATAAATACCTGACAGTCACATTACCTAATACTGGCTGTTTTGAAAAGTCACGTCGTTGTCCGTAGCCATCGCTTCGGGGTATATGTTTCTTTGTAATCGCATTAATAGGTTTCATAGAAGCTGCAAGAGTAATTTCATTATTTAACGCAGCTATCACACTTGGTAATCTTGCAACCCATTCACGAGATTTCATGTCGCTCTGAATTATTTCCTTTGCATACTGGTATCCAAATAACCGCTCAGCGAGTGTTCGATTAAATCGTTCAACTATTTCCTGATCACGATGAATTGCGATGTGTCCTTGTTTGATTTTGACATTATGTTTTTTCATCATCGATGATACTGCACCGAGAAATTCTTTGCCAGGATCAACTTGTAGCAACTGTGGCCGTCGTAATAGTCCTCGTTGATAATTCGTTCAAACGCAGATTCAACTTCAGATGTTGTTTTTGTTGATAATGGTTCCGCTTCTTTATATCTACTTGCAACATCAACGACAGTTAACGCGTATTTGTATGTGCGTGATTGGCGTCTACGTGTTTTAATAGTATCATGTGGTAAAAACAAAATATCTGCCTGATGAACTTCATTGGGAATGCTGACATCAAAATAAGCGTACTGAATTTTTTTAGGTGCACGTAGATAGATTTGCCATATTGCTTGTCGTGCTAACCACGCTGCAGCAACAGCACGTGAGACTTTTGCTTCTTTAGCAAGTTTACTAATAGCTGCTCTGCCCTTCCAATATCCTTTTGGGCTATAATAAATGGATTCCATTATAATAGTTATATAATTAATTACCCAGCCCCTTGCATTATTTTACCCTTTATAGCAGATTTTACTAGAAAACTAGCGAGTTTTTCTCTGAGAGATTTATCAGATATAGAATTTAACGCATGAATCAATTTCACATCTGCGAGATGCCGTTGTTGTAAATCTTTGCTTTTATACGCAACATCATGAACGTGATACGCTTGATCAATCTTATTTATTGGATACTCTCCTGGTCTTGGTTGATCTCGTTCGTCAAGTCGAGTTCCAGGACCACAATAATTGTATCCTGGTAAGTGTTTTTCTCCGGGATACTTCGCCCACGGAGTCCCTGGCAATTTTCCCAATGAAGCAGCGATATTACCTCCTCTCATTGTGCTAGACGAAATAAATTTGTATTTTTTTTGTGCCACACTTTTTACACTTACCTGTCAGTGCACGCCTTTTATTTTTTGTTATTATTGTTGTTAATCCAGTGGTGGGGGTGATTGCCCTGCATCGAACACAATATAAATACATGCTATTTATTATTATGGATATAACCGACTTTTCAGCGACACGAAAACAAGAACCAGTCAAGCATCACCCAACATTGCCAAATTCTATTAGGGCAATCATAATAGGTCCATCTGGATCAGACAAAACACAATTATTGCTTAATCTGAAAATGAGATGGCTCAAGTGGGATAAATGATATTTAGTAGCTCCATCCGTGGATGATCAGCGATGCTATGAAGTACTTAAGGATTTTAATGAAAATGCAAAGTCGTTTAATGAAGACGGTAATGATATTATTGATTTTGTTACCAGTATTGATGAAGCGCCATCTGTAGATGACCTTGATGGACTTATTAATAATCTAGTAGTGTACGACGATGTCATGCTGGACAAACAATCAAATCCAGCTCGGATATTTTCCAGAGGCAGACATAAAAATACAGACGTGATTTATGTTACCCAGCGGTATACACAAATTCCAAAAGTAATCAGAGATAACTGTAATATTTTAGTTGTGTTTAACGGAGTTGATAATAATACGCTGCAAAATATTTATTATACCTGGTGTTCAGGGGACATGGATATGATTAAGTTCAAAAACTTTTTTTCAAAAGCACAAGCTACTCCGTTTGGTTTTATAACAATAAATTTGCATGATCCTAGGTCGAGATATCGTAACGGACTTGATAAAATATTTGGATAAAAATCCACAGCAGCAGAGAGGGTGGACTGACAAAAATGACGCGCACGAGCACATAAACGAACATGCATAATATTTACAAACACAGATGTCACGAATGAGTAACAGCGTAAATAACCCCCGTAGCGAGAATCTCAATTCGGTTAGAGGTTCTGGTTTAGCGTTATTGACCCTATATTTTTGCTTTATTTAGTATGATTTTCATGTTTAAATCTTTTGGTTCGAAAACCAATTTGTAGGGTTCACCCTCTCTGCTGCTCTACGGGTAGTTCATGACTATGGGTATTGTCATTTCAAACCGTTTAATCGATGCTTGCTTGAATTGGAACTTAGTTAATATTTTTTAAATTTTCACTTCAACCTTTAAAGGAATATTTGAAGCTACGATTTGGGTAAATGCTTGCAATAAATTATATCAATAGCAATTTGTTTCACTATATTTAATAAGGGCCACATGTTTAAAGTATACAAAGTCTTTTTTTTATTATTGAAAAACACTTTGGTTAATTAAACCATGACTCGAAAACAGACTGTCTGCCAAAAAAAATTACAGCAGACTCTACCGATGAATCGAATTCTCCGTCCATTTCAGCCGATAATCCAACAATAATACAGCGATCGGATACTCAGAGATTTGGTAAAAACGAGTGTCTCTTTTCATATTCTTCGTTCTTGCAAAACCCCACTTGCTAAATTGCTAATGGTCGTAAGGAATACGCTATCTACATTGTAAAAATGTACACAATTCAATAAAATAGTCAAACAAATGAAAAAGCGGTTTCCTTGATTATTGCGGTGTGTGTGAGAGTTCCAAGGGTACCTCGCTCAAAACGCGCTTTCTAATTTTACCTAATGGGAAGTTAAAACAGTTTTAAAAAATTGAGTTGTATGTAAGTTTCATTTACAAAGTTCACGTTCCTTCAATCATCTGAGGACAGCATTGTCATCATCCAACGTTACATCTTCGCTAGCCAAGGTTCCAACACGTTAACATTATTTACACCTTTGCGGATCTAGCATGTAGTTCTGTGCTTCGGGTCTCTGAATTTAATTGGATCCGGCGACAAGCCACCGCATCCAATCAAAATTAAGTTGTTCAAATCTGAACATTGTTCCTACATGATCGAGACTAGGGGCGCACATAGCTTGAATGGACTCATAAATAAACAAATACAACTGTAACGGCCTCTCTCTTTCGTACGTAGCCATACTTTCGATGTTAAACTTTCAAAGTATCTTTTTGATTGAAATTGCCTCCACCATTTTCGGCATATATACAATGCACCGATGTTACACCCTATTGGTTAGTTGTCATCATATACTAAGGGAGGCAACTCATTAAATCCAATAGATGTCCCTAGGACAAGGGACTAAAATATCTCCTCGATCCGCCAAGATGTAGGTAGGGTTAACATTCGGCTAGCGAAAATGCCAACGTTAATACACCGCACCAATTTTACAAAAAAATGTGACGTGGTTGGTATCAGATTCATCTGTTGCTCTTGTTGATTATATTTGTGAGTTTCTTGGTATTTATCCTCATGGAAATGCTAAACATAATCCAGATGGATATATTACGTCACAGACTGAGATGATGAACGATATGACGGAAGTAATAAAATCCAAGAAACCAAGAAAAATATTTAACATACTTAAACTAAAAAAGAAAAGAAAAAGGAAAATGATGAGCTTTAGGGGTCCTCATGTAAGCAACAAATACATGACAAGAACTAAATGAATAAAAAGAAAACAGGGAATGGACAGCATAGACAAACACAAATTTAACATCGGATTTCCCGTATGACCCCCAAGTGTTCCCCGCATGTTAGCCTATGTGTAATGTTAATTCAGTATTACTTACAAGTACTTTCGTGGCTTCATTTCTAACATTTCGGCAAATATTCTCAAATACTATGACCAACAGTAAAATGACTGAAAAATTGTTAAAACTACGTTAAAAATCCACACCCCCACACCCCCACCCCCACACACAGAGTAAAACGATACAATAGAGCTCAATGTACACGTATTCTCGCGCGAAGGTAAAATAGACATATATTGGACAAACATCAATAGTGAGTCTGTCAATCAAATAGGACGGACAGTGGAAATCGCAGTCACTAACTGACTTTATTAAGGGCGTTCGGACAACGGTTGACGTACATTTCAAGAGACTACTGTTACGTGACAAGGGCTCGTACTCAGTAACAAAGAAAAGAGTGAAAGCCAACAAGCTTTGTATATTTTAACAAAATAATTTATTTCCCTAAACAACAATGTAAAAATTGGTAAATAGGACTTACGGTTTGTGAATATAATCCAAAATTTGATCCTAAGAATGAAAAACACAAGTCCTATCACTAAATAGTTCTATTAGAATCCAAGTTCGAATCTCGACGACACACAAATATGGAAGGCGATGACGTCAGATGTGGTCCAATGTACGAATATCAACAATTCCTCAATTGAATCACAGTTTTTGTTTCCGAATAATTCCAGAATAAATTTCCATGAATATCTTTCAGAATTTTTTATAAAAATGTCAACTTGTTGAGTTTCCAGGAGAATAAATTATTAAATCCAAAAATCAGATGAAAAACAAACAATCTGGCAACAAATAAAAAGAAACACCTTGTTCCTTCAAGATGTTAAAACGACTCTCCCAGAAGAATATTAAGAATGCGTATTTAAACCCCAAAAACATCATTTCAAGTCTCGTGAGATGGGTCATGTGGTCTCTTACTACAAGAAAACTATCACGTACGCCAGTGTAGCCCCACTTAAGAACCAATAACAAAAAAGCGTTGTTTACACATGGTGATCACGCAATCAAAGTATGGCCCTGATACTGACCAATCATTTTAACTGCCTGTTTACGTTCTTGCCAGCCCAAGACGAACTAGGTTAACTAAAAATAATTCTCATGTAACACTTTTACGTCTTAAATAAACAACATTTGCTAAAAGAAAATATCGAATTACTGAAAAAGAATTTCTAATCCTAGTCACAGCTGTGGCTTCTGTGACTTTTGGATCTTTCAATTTTTCAAGGTCAAATCTGATTCTTGTTTGGTTTGGCTTTTTGAGCATTTTCAGGTGGAGGTGTGACGTTGTCATTAATAAATCATGGTCACTTCCAATATCTGCTCTTGGAAAATTTCGTGTTCTGGCGATATTCAGTACTGTGCAGAATCGTTTCTTCATCACGGTGTAGTCAGTCTGGTTGTGATATTGTCCATCTGGACTGTGTCAGGTCCATCTTCTAGATGCTTTGTGAGGGCCGAATGTGTTGGCTAGCACAAGATTGTTTTAGGAAGCAAACTCCAAGAGCCTGAGTCCTCTTTCATTTGTTTCTGCATTGCAGAAGGGTCCACAGGTGCTTTGCCAGTTTGTCTGTGAATCAGCTCCCACTTTTTGCATTCCAGTCTCCTTGTACAAACAGAATTCCTTCTTCGGTGAGTTGTCAATGACATCTTGCAGTTGGTTATAAAAATTCTCCAGTTTGTTGTCATCATAGTCAGATGTGGGTGCATAGGCATCTACTTAAATAGCTCTCCTGTTTTGTTACTGAAATCCCAAGTTTACATCAAGTCAAATCTGGCTGGTAAAGCCCGGGACATTACAGTCTATATTACAGGAATGTATGTGTCAAATGCTAAATACACAAACAGAGTTGCCTAGTTCGGGATCACCGAGCTATCTCACCTCTGTGTGGTTCCGAGTCTCGGGCTCGGCCAATGTGTGCTTGCGAGAAAACTTGCCAGTAGCTTCCCTTGGGTCGGTGATCATTTCAGGGTTTTCCCTGAGTTAGTTCTGCACCAGCTATACTGACCACCAATGATAAATTATCTTGTGCTGAAAACGACGTTAAACATCGGAATACCAACAACAGTTACTTTGGTGGTGGTAGTGGGGGGGGGGGGCATGACCAACCCCATTCCTGACTGAGCTGAGCCTGTGATGTTATACCAGATGTGAGGAAAGAATACAACACTAAGCAAGTGTGTTTGACGTTTTATTTTTGACATACATTCGAAAAGCATGCAAAGTTAAGTGCAAAATATGCAATTGTCTATTGGACATGTCTCTCTCATTGGCCAGGAAATCTCTTGTCAGTTCGCTTGACTCGAGTCACGCACGACAGCTTTGGCTCTTTCTCATGTTGTTCCATATTTGCTGCATTATCTCATTGATATTTATATCAACATCTCCGGTCGTGTCATAGAGACTAATGATACAGAATCGTCACTAAAAAAAAGAAATAAAAAAATAAATAAATAGAAAGGTGGAACAGTACTAAATAAAAAATAGCTTGTTGCTGAAATATTGACAAATCAAATTTTTCAGCTGACCATAATCTGAGCAGAATCTTTACACAGTATATAGATACTTTCTTTTTTCTTTTTCGATGACCTTTTTCTGTATAGACGATTTTTCATGTCCAGTGATAGACGTTTTTCCTGGGAAAAGGGTTTCATTAGGGGACAATCTATAATACAAGTGTGGCTTTGTATTTTTTTTTTTTGGGAGGGGGTCAAGGTACTAAACGTAAGAGTTTTGAAGAAAGTAATAATAGGTTATTGCATTTGGATGAGAAAATATGAATGATTTTTTTTTCGGATAGATATAATGCGCGATCCTGGGAGTGCAGCTTATCCATCCGAGAAAACGAGTTCATATTTTCCCATACAAATGCAGTAACCTTATTTTTATTTACTCATTTTCTTATTCTACCTAAGGCTTAATTATATAAACGAAAATACACAAAAGAAACAAAGTAATGAATTTATGCTGTATTTTAAACTATGTACACAAAGCACAGATTCATCAGTACACAACAACAGTATAAATGTGCACATAAGTCTGCGCAGCTAAATTTGAACTTAGTCGCGCGGTCGACATGACTTTCAAAAGAAATTGTCTTTTTGGTCTACTTAAAATTGAAATTTTGAGTCATGTTGTGAATGAATGCGCATTGCAACAACTTTTCCATTTAGTCTGGAATTAATAGATTTTGGTATTTTTGTCGATTCTACTAGATTTCGTGATTATGGACTGGATTCATCGGTGTCAATTCTACATTAAGTAACATCTGATTTGTGCAGTGAGGGAGCGTCTTGACTTATCTGCAAGTATGTTTCTGTTCTGTCATTGAATGTTTGGAATCATAATGTGGGAAAAATATGAACTCTTTCAACTATAATTATCAAAAAGACGCTATGGAATATAATGTTCATTTCCTTTTTAGTGCAGTAAGGAGGATGTTATTGCACTTGGAATATAGTCGAAATTACAGTACAATTTCGAACTGTATCATCAAGCTTTGGAACCCATGACATGGATCATGTAATTCGAATTTGCAGAACTAAGAAAGAACATTTTGAGGAAATTCAGGATGTAAAACTAAGTATATTTTTTGCCATTCTTAATACCAGCAAAAGAAGACACGTTTATGCCATGTCACTTGCATGTCATTTGTAGGGACCCCAGCAATTTTATGACCTGTCTGGCGTCTATCGCTAGCCTAAATCCGAAACATTGTATGATAAAAGTTGACGCGGAATATTGCAAAGCAGCTGGTGTGTGGCAGTCCACGAAACATCCGCTTTAGTTCATTCAAAAACAAATTTAATCAACCAAAACGTAAAGCGTCTACTACATGAGTGTACATGATTTGTTTACAAAGTAATTCCTAACACACTATTGGGCACACGTGGCGTACACGTGAGTGCAATAAGAAGGTGTGCAGTATCGTAAAATATTACACGATTCTGACAATGTAAAGTTAACAGAGACCAAAAAAAAAAAAAAAAAAAAAGAGCATATAATAACGTGTTTTAAACTAGGCGGGGCAAATTTAGCGACTATATGTATAAGCTAAATATCCCCCGGTGGAAATTTAGCGATTATCTTTAGAGAACCGTTATTTCTGGAACGACGAACTTTATAGCCCACTCAAAGGGAAATTTTTCCCGGAAACGAGTTTCTCTAGGGGGATAGTCCATATAAAAATGGGCTTGGTATTTTTGGAGGTGAAGGTTCAAAATATAAGAGTTTGGAAGAAAGTAACAGGATTATTGAACTAGGTGGGGTAAATGTTGTGTCTATAGGTAATCGCTAAATATCCCACAGGAGAAAATCACCGATATAATAAAAACATTGTACGATAAATCATTAGATTTGCAAGCAACATTTAATAATTAGCATAGGAAAAAGAATACCTCATTTTTTTTATTTCTGTGCCTGTAAGATCCACATACTCCTAGAAATGTTTTTGACATACAATACATAATATCTGTATGGAAATAATTCGAAAAGAGCTTGAAAATTCCTATATGCATTTGCGTCATCTCCAAGATTTAGCATCCGGGACAACTCAAATAATGTTTAATCCGTTCACGTAGACAATGTACAAAGGAAAGTTCGTTGGAAATGGTCAAGTCCTCGAGTCCAAAATAAACGTCTTATATAAACTGGCCACAACGAAGCCATACCAATAACGTCTCGAATGTCAGTACATCAAATATACATTTCCCTATTTCTTGAGCCATTACCTTATTTGCACATGCTTATAAAACGTATTATCATCTTTTTTGCTCAGTCAGAAAGTAATGCGGGAACATGTATTACGCTTTGCACGAAATAATGAATTATTTTGTGTAACATTATAGAGCAGAAATTTTCCGTGCTCAATATCTTTATGATTTAATGCAAAAAAAAAAAAAAAAAAAATGATTCTTGTTCATCCACTAGGCTTAATCTGTTTGTAATTACACCAAATGAAGAGTTGTTCTATTAACTTGACACTTCAAATGTTTAATTTCACATGCTCATTATGTATATAATTTAATGTAAAATAACAATAGTTATTAGAGAAATTGTAATAAAAAATGAAATCATTATAAATTTATAGGTCATTTATGCTTTAAATTACCAAAGGTTTTATGAAATAGAAATACAATTATATTTGGACGAAATAAACCTCGTTGGCATTACTAATCATGTCATTTCTTCCGTAAATAAGATACAGATAAATAAAATCACTGGGCTCTATTCAAACATGCATGAAATGGAAATACTATCTTGGACGGAATAAACCTCACTAATATCCAAGAAATGTGCATATAATAATGAGCTTTATTCCGTATAAGAACCTTTTAGGAATGTGATCATATGAATGAGGTTTACTCCCTTCAAAGAAAGAAATAATTTAGACGTGTATTTTGATGTTAGAAAAACTACTGTGAATCATTGCCATCATTTCCACCTTTAAATAACGGGGTAAAAATGGTAATTATTATAGAGTAACGGACTCGTATTCTTGACGCTTATTATATTAAAGATAACTACTTTTTTTATTTCCTGCATACATTTGTAGGAATGCTTATTTGATTGCGTTAGACATGAGTACTTTCTAACTTTTTTTTCTTATCCCCGGTACGGCTTTCAAAGGATCATAAATTCCGAGCGTCTATGTGTTTGAGATCATAATTCCAATCGTCTATGTAATCGAGATCATAATCAGATTAAATATCCCTCGCAGGTGAAATTTGACGATATTGCCGGTTAAGATGCAGACGATGCTACATAATGGACAAAAACCATTCAAATGTCAAATTTGAGATGCTAAATGTTTTGTTTTACATAATTTGAAGAGACACATCAGGTTACATAATGGAGAAAAACTATTCAGACATGGAATATGTAACGCAAAAAGGTTTTACGACCTAGGTAATTTGAAGAGGCACATGAGGCTACACAATGGAGAAAAAACATTCAAATATGAAATTTATGATAAAAGATTCTAGTGATGATGGAAACATGAAGATGTACTAGAGGAGGCATGCAGGTGAAAAACCATTCAAGTGTCAATTATGTCGCATGTTTATCCAAAATGGGAATTTTAAAAAGCAGATTATATACTGGCAGGCCCGGTCTTAGGGCAAGGCGAACGAGGCTACCGCCTTGGGCCCCGCGCTTCTCCGCAATGCAATTTTGTTGCTTTTGGTCCCGAACTCATCGATTGCTGCCACGGGCCGCGCACATCCCAGGGTCGGGCCTGCATACTGGAGAAAACACCATTCAAATGTGAAGTTTGTGATAAGATTTCATGATATTTGTAGCCTCAATAGGAACATGAGAATACATCCTGGAGAGAAACCATTTAAATGTGGAGTTAAGAGAGCCATGTGTATACTAGGGAGCAACCATTATAGTGAGTATATTCCGTTGAAGTGACCTTCAACGGAATGAACCGTTCAATAAGTTTGGAAAATAACTTAGTCCCTATTGTGTTTCAATTTATAGAATAAAATCTTTAGAGAAAAATAGTAAATATCTATGTATTTGACGTCAAGAATTTCAAGGGGCATATGAGGATACATAATGGAGAAGAACTGTTCATATGTGAAATTGGTGATAAATAGATTTTGGTAATGGAGACGTACAGGTGAAAAACCATTCAAGTGTGAAAAAGCAAATCATATAATGGTACATACTGGAGAAAACGCCATTTAAAAGTGCACTTTATGATTAAAGGTTTCATATAGTTGTTGCGTCAATAGGCACATGAGAATACATACTGGAGAAAAACCATTTAAATTTGAAGTGAAGAGAGCCATGTGTATACTAACAAGGGAGCGTGCATTATAGCATTCTTGCATTCATTATGTGTATATTCCGTTGAAGTGACCTTTCTTCCTACAAGAAATAGATACTTCTCAAATTTATGTTTCAAGTATTGTGTTCCTGAACATAACAAAGACCTATATACATTGGGATACACGTCCGATATTCATGTTCTTCAATTCGTTCCTGTTTGCAATCATTCTTGAGAAAAACCATGTTTTCAGTTATTCTATTTACTATCAATGGTGAACCAGACGCATCATTTAGACCAAGGTAAGCAAAATGTAATCTGTGTAATTTAATGTTAGAGCAATTTCACAACTAAGGCATTTAGCCTGGAATGTCAAATCATTCATACACAGTGCACACATGATTTTCATTATTACTAGTATATATATATATATATATATATATATATATATATATATATATATATATATATATATATAAAATTTTTGTTAGCTTAAATAGCTCTACTGTTTGGGACTGAAATACCATGTTGACATGCAATCAAAGCTTGCTGGTGAACCTCGTGATTTCAAAGCTTGTATTACAAGAATTTGTGTGAATTCTAAATCTAACATTACCTAGTAGTGGACCGTTCCGGTGGCCTAGTGGTTAAAGCGTCCGCCTCTGATGCGGGAGATCACGGGTTCGAATGGTACTAATAGCTGCCTCGCTAGGCGCTGAGCATTAAGAGGTTAGTGTTAGGACTGGTCGGCCTGGTGTTAGAATAATGTGACTGGGTGGGATATCATGCTATGTCTGTGGCATGATGTCCCAATGCTAGACATTACTCTAAACTGGCACACCGCAGACATCGTAGCGATATGACTGAAAAATTGTTAAAGCTACATTAAAAATACACACAAACACACACACACACACACACACACACACACACACACACACTTAAATATTTATATCTCTTCAGCAAGGAAGTCTTTGTTCTTTCACTTTACTTAAATCACGCACGACAGCTGCGACTCTTTCTGAAGTTGTTGAATGATCTCCTCATTGAATTGTTTGTCATATAGAACTAATCATACAGACAGTTATCTGGAAAATATTCAGTTATTCAATGTATATATTTATCTCTTTAACAAGGAAGTCTCCTTCTCCGTTCACTTTACTTAAATCACGCACGACAGCTGCGACCCTTTCTGATGTTGTTGCAGATTTGTTGAATGATCTCATTTGTTTGTAACAGCTTCTCCTGTTGTATCATATAGAACTAATGATACAGAATCGTCGCTGAAAAAGTAAATAAAAAAAAAATAATAGAACGGTGGAACGTTACAAGTTCAGAACTAAATTGTTGCTGAAATATTGACAAATCCAATTCTTCAACTGACCATAATCTGACCATATTCTTTACACAATATAGAGCTTGACTTAAACCATAAATATTGAGTGATTTGTAATGCACATGCTTTGTGCTTAAATAGTAAAAATTTGAACATTTCAATAAGCATATACAAAAGTAATTTGCTGTTCATCCTTGGTCATATGTGTCATATGGGCTTCCTGGTATTGTTGATACTGATGATCATTTGGGTCAGATTCCAAAATTATTGACCATATTTTTCGTACCAACTTTTCAAGTCACACAAAAAATAAGACTTTATTTTCGCGGCACATGAAAACCTTAAAAAAAATTGCATTCATTATAATTATACACGATGGCAAAGATCTAAGTCAAATAGATGGCATAACAAAAAATATATATACATACTGTTATTTTAAATTAATAGGTGAATCTAATACCAAATTACTCCAGCATTTAATAAGTAAATATAATACCAAATCACTCCAGCATTACAATTCTTAGGTTAATCCGTCTAACAAATTTCTCCAGCATTAAATTTATAGGTAAATATAATTATAAATTCCTCCAGCATTACAATTAATAATTAATTCTAAATAATGCCAAGTCACTCTTGCATTAAAGTAAATCGAACTAATACCATATTATACCAACATTAAAATTAATAGTTAAATCTGACCTGTACCTATTTATTGGGTCCACAACACGGGACTTTCCAAGCGCCAAGTACTCAGTATGATAGGGGTTGTCGTGTTCTCAGCTACATGTCCAAGACCATGGAGTTTTACCGGCCTGCAAGATAACGATTTACAGATGCAGTGTCACCATGGTTATTTAGTTTGTTTCTAATTACACATAAGATACATTGTAACCATTGCTATTTAATTTGTTACTAGCTAAACATAATTTAATCCGAGCTTCTTCTGACCCATCCCACCCCATTCTTGAAATTTGTACATTTCTTTTGCGGTGTAGGGACAGACATTTGCCTATCAAAAAGTTGGAATTCGTCAACACCGTGCGGTGTCGGTATAGGATAGCTGCTTACTATCCAGATTCGCACATTTAATTACGCAGCAAATAAAATGGGTCATGAAACTTCCAATTATTGTGCAATAATATGCCTTAACGGCACAAACACGTCTTAAAGCTTAGATACAGATTTGAGATATTCTTGGCAAATTTCTATTGCATTTACTAAAATTACATTTTAATCATAGATGTAAATATTCTTTATATAATTCAGATTTGGTCTCTGAATTCCTATTTTTTGCACAGAAATTTTCGAGGCAAAAGTTTGACGAAATAAGCTAATACATGCTTAAGGGATAAAAATGCAAGAACGAAAGTTCTAATTTAATAAATAATGATGATGAATGAAAAACTAAATTTGAATTTTTATATTTCTGACCACTTTGACAGCTGAATATATCTTTTCTATGCAATATAATGGTCATAAATGAAAACAAAATTAACACTTACATTTTCAAATCAGTGCAGCTTCTATTTGACATAAATGATAACATAATTTATGTTTAGTGCTTCTGTGCAAGGTAAATTATTATCCTGTATATTCTACTTAGATGGATTCATACACAGCAAACATACTGGACAGTATAGTGCTTGCCCTCATATCATTCAGTTCCTTATAGCATCTAACCAGTGTTATAGTGACAGGCCTCATATATATGGTTCATACCTAGTATGGAAGTTTTCGGTTGATTGCTGTATCTAACGGCCTTAGATGTTCTGGTCTGAGGGTCTCTGTCTCATTTGTATCTAACCAGTGTTATAGTGACGGACACCTATACATGGTTCATACCTGGTATGGGAGTTTCCAGTTGATGGCTGCTTCTAACGGCCTTAGATGCTCTGGGTTGAGAGTCTCTATCTCCCCATGATCAAGGAAGAAGCATATTATCTGTCAAATTCAAGCATAAAAGGCTTATACTTGTTGCCTCATCAAGATGGAGAAAAATTACCTTAGAAATGTGTCCACACCACACGAATATAATACATCATACAAGTCGTGAACAAAGTTCCAGGTAAACCAGATGTCATCACTAAGTAACAGAAAAGAGCGAACCCTCCCCCAGAAAAAAGAAACAAAAAGCAATTTGTGAAAACTGTATGACGCCTTGTCTAATCGTGAATCTAGGTACTGTTAAATATCTATAATTATCATTAAGAAAGCCATAAATATTAATATCCAATACATGAATGAATATTCGGATGAATGATAAAAAGGAATCTCAAGAAAAATTTTGAAATGAGGAAAGAGAGAAACATAGCAAAGAAAGACAAATATACAGAGACAAAGATATTCTGAGGTAAAACTTGCACTATATGCTTCTCCCACAAATCTTATAACGACAAAATTTGTGCTTCCATAAATGCTAGTAAGACAAACATCCCTAAAGGCATCCTTTGGCAAGGGTTCGGAGAAAAGAAAATATATAAAGCTACAAAGGTCGATGACCATCACGGTATAGCATTTAATTTTGAAATATATTAGGTTTCTATTTATTCACTTTTCTCTTTCTTTATAGATAATTACTTGTTAAGAAAAGTTTTCGACATGCATGCAAGGTCGCCTGTATGCTGGCATTTTGTTTTGATGTTGCTATCTTTATCCTTGCACTCTATAGAGAAAGCATAATCATTTGACAATCCTCATTTTTACCTCAGTGCGATACAAAGTTACAGAAATAAACAATTATCCATTGGAGCTGGTTATTGCCAGCACGTTCTATCTCTTTACATCGCAATGTTTGTGATTACCATCAATTATATCATTATTTTACTAGTTAGTTTTAGTGCACATAATATTGTTCAAAATAAAACGTTTCCCTCTGAAAATTCTATATATTACAATGCACTGCATTCACATATTACAAGTATCTATATTGCCACATGTAATCCAAAAGAAATCTAGTATAATGAATTAATGCGTCAAAATATCGTCATCTGTATTATAGCGCAACTTCCCTAATCCGGCCGCTCTGTAACCTGGCCTTCTCTGTACACTGGTTAATTATTACAGATAATAGGTAATTATCAAGGGTACTAAATAATTTATTTACACATCAAAACACATCAAAACGTTGTCTTTATTTTTGTAGTGAAACTTTCCAAAACACTCCCTCTGCGGACGAGTCACATTTCATGACACCTATAAATTTTTATATATCACCCCTACCACTTTTCATTTGATATCTTTATGAAAAAGTCAGATTGTTTTACCCAAGTATATTCCAGTTTAAGGAAGTTACAAGTATATTGTATTGAAATGAAAACTGTCCATCCTAATTTTCTACATTTCTCAATGCACTGCAATCACGTGTAAATGGATCATCCATTGCGATAGAAAATCATCAGTGATACTAACACATTCCATTAATGCAATAACAGATAGTGTATATTCTATTATAGTGATGCTTCCCAAATTAGTCCCGCTATAACCTCTCTGCAAAGAAGTCACATTTCTTTGTGCTGATAACATCTGTAAATAGCAAACATACCTCCCCACATTGGTCACCTCTACAAATCAGACAAATTTTGCTAACAGACATCTAGAATTTAGGTAAATTATGTGTACATGTTATATCAGCATGCTTGAAGTCAGATTTATACGAACCTGGGTCAGGTGTGTCCATATCATCCTCCACCTCTTCGTTCTACTGGAATAGTTCCTCAGTTACGGACATGTCATTCAGTGGAGCCAGTTCCATGTCAAATCTAGACGTTTCTATTTTGCAAATTATTAATAACCCTTTATTGCATATATAATATTTAATAAAATTTTTAACGATGGCAATTTTTTTTCCTCTGAAATATAGCAAATAAATACCATGTCATGAGAATAATGGATACGTTGTATATCAGAATCGAATGACCAAATTTCTCCAAATACATACATACATACATACATACATACATACATACATACATACAACACTGGTAACTTTTAAATTAATAATTAAACATTCTTCGTTCTTAATACATTCCTTCTTTTCTGCGATTATCTGCAGGGATAGTTCCTCAATTATAGACATATCCGAGTCATTCGGTGTAGCCCGGTCCATGTCAAATCTAAACGTTGTTTCTATATTACAAAATGTAAATAACACGCTCTTTATCGCATATATAATATTTAATAAAATCTTTAACGATGTCATAATTTTTTTTTCTTCTGAAATATAGCAAATGAGTATCATCAGAGTAATGGATACATTCTATATAACAATACATTCTATATAACAGATTCGAAAGACGAAATCTATCAAAATACATACATACATACATACATACATACATACATACATACATTCATACACTGGTAACTTCTAAATTATTAATTAAACGTTCTTACGATGGACAATCGTTCGATGACATCTTTCTGTATTGACGTCATTCTAGTGCAGTGAAAGGAAGTTTTTCCCCGGAAAAGGGTTTCATTAGGGGACAATCCATAAAACAAGTGGGGCTTGGTATTTGGGGGTGGTGGTGGTAAGGTACTAAATGTAAGAGATTGGAAGAAAGTAACAGGTGTTTTGAACTAGGCGGGGCAAATTTGGCGACTATATTGGTATTAGCTAAATATCGTCAAAATATTGTGTGATCTGTATATTATAGCGCACCTTCCTTAAGCCGGCCGCTCTGTATCCTGGCCTCCGCTGTACACTGGTTAAATTGTTACAGAAAATAGGTTATCATCAGGGGTACTAAAATAATTTATTTACACATCAGAACATTGCGGCTTTATTTTTATACTGAAACTTTCCAAATCACTCCCTCTGCGGACGAGTCACATTTCATGACACCAATAAAGTTTTTATATATCACCCCTACCACTTTTAATTCGATATCTTTATGAAAAAGTCAAAATGTTTTACCCCAAAATGTTCCTGTTTATGTAAGTTAAATGTATATTGTATTGATTGAAATGAAAACTGACAATCCAAATTTTCTACATTTTTCAATGCACTACAATCGCGCGTAAATGGAACATGCATTGCGATAGAAAAGCATCGGGGATACTAATATATTTCATTATATATCCGGGATTTTCATTGAGTTCTTTATCCACCAAACATGTTGGTCGCCTTGTATAGCTTATCACGTGCTGCAAAATGGCATTCAACCCACAAAACCAAACTAAACATCACCTCATTAGCAGTTTCATTGATGCTTTCATGGGAACTGGTTCGAAATTGACAGATTTAGAGATACACTGATGAATCTGGGTATAAATATGTTACAAAATATAAGCATGTCATTTTGATGCAAGATCTCAAAATTTCGTTTTTCTTCACAGCTTCCTAGGAAATTAATTGAAAATGACAAATTTCTTTTCCTAGGCATAGGGCAGGAATATGTCTACTCCAAACGTGTGTTCACGTTGTGCGTTTTGCTATTAAAAACTTTTACTTGTTGGGATATATACGTTTCCATTGGAAATAAGATGTACTTTTCTAAGTTTTGTTTCATGAGCATAATTTGCGTTATGTCCATGAAGCACTGTAAGTCAAACTAATGTTCTAGTTGTGCCTTTATTCTCCATATTGTTTCTTTTCCATGTAAACAAGTACGATACTTGCCAACATTAGTAACAGAATTATGACTGTATCATTGTTTGAAATGTGTTCGTGAAAAATTGTTACGAAATGTTGAAATAGATGTCTTTTTTGTTTCATTTTCGCATTCCAGTAGAAACAGTATCAGCTTAACCATCTTCACTGAAAGATACGTTAAAAACATTGTTAAATCATGCTGTGATCTAACGTGCCTTTCTTATTAAGAATTTTATTGTATGCTATTTTAAATAGAAACCTGCACAAATCTCTAGCTTGATCATTTCACTGCACATGTTACTCGCAGGATTACGTGTATTTATGAGGAGTTTAGTTTTCTATTACACTCGGTAGCGTTAAAATTTACTCTGATTTACATGTGTGAAAATCAAATAAAGTACTTATTCAACATTTTGGTATCGATTACTATATGTTCATCTTTCATTTTGAGTTCCGTGTATTGGTGAGGAGTAAGCTTGGGAAGAAGCTGGCTGTAAGTACAAAGTCTTGTTTGCTCAAAGAGGCTTGAAATGTTATGGCAGTGTATTATGTTGTGATAGTCTTTATCCGTCAGCTGCTAATTTCATTTCTGCACAATAACTCAAATTGTCAACCATCTACAGTTGAAAAGCTTTGTGCATGGCTTGCACTTTAGGGTAGTGTTTAGCTTTCCTGAACATGGAACAGGACAGCGTATGAGATAGCCTGTTCTCTATCGTCTGTCTCTATCGTCTATCTACTTTACACACATTCATCCCATGGTTTAGTTCGTCATAAACGAAAATGGTGCTGCTTGCACAACCAATATGGCCATCATGGTGGCCTAGCAATTTGTCGTAGAAGGGTGAAAAATCAAGCCCAATAAGAAAAACTATTTCCATTCAATTTTCTACCATCCACCGGTACCAAACGTCGTGGATGTCTTCTAGTTGAAGTAAGGAAGTACCCTATCGATTTTGGGAGTCACAGGGTCAACGTCACTTTGACTCAAAAGTAGAATAGTGGTTTATGCATATCAACTTTAGTTCTTCAGGACATACCTAATTCTAACTTTGTTGATTACTTACGACTGAGGGAAGATCGAAATCGTTGATTTAGGGGTTCAAAGTTCAAGGTCACTGTACCTAACAAAGGAAATGACACCAAAATTGGAGTTGCCTACAAGGAGGTTATTAAACGTTGGAGGGTGTATTTCGTACTATTCACGGTATTCTTAATTTCGATAATTGTTCATTATGTCTCGCGTTTCTTTTACTTTTAATCAGTGTATGCTATTTTCCGGTTAATTTTCTTCTATTTTGTACATAATTATTGATTTCATGGATTTTAAATGCACGCATATGTATTTTTTTAACAAAAGTCTCGTAGCAAAAGAGAAAATTGTCATTTTGTAAAATACTTTCTCTTACCTACAAGAACTTAAGTTGGAAATAAAATGCATTACAGAAAATTGCTTTGTTTTGTTATTTTTGGCTTTGAAAATAAAACTGCTGTGCGAGACAGTAATAAACATCTATGCTCACGTAATCCTTTACATGGTTTTTTTCTTTCTTTTTTTTTTTGTGACCACAACATACCATTTATTAATATTTTATAGGTAGCAAGTAGAAAGCCATCCACGTTCTAGAAATAGTAAGTTATCTCAAGATCCTGTGAATATAAACCGGTTCGTCAGGAGGTTTGAGAGCACATGTGTTCTATAGATCGGTCTTAGAATTGTACTTGTCTCATTGACAACAAAGATTTTCAAATAAGTCTTTAACCTTCAATAGCTGATACAATAATGAATATCACATCGGACATTTAAAGTTTATTTCATGAAATGGGGTTTAAAATAAAATATTTTGGCCATACGTTTTTACTATCTGATGCTTCACTTTTAATCTTTTTTTTTTCATTTTATACCAATTGAATAAAATGTTCACATCCTTACCGTTTCACAGAACATATTCAGTACCTAATATTTGTAATATTTCTTCTGGAAGGCTTTACCTTCCAAATATTATTGATGGGTACACTGTAATCAGCACCATATAGCCAGTATTGTGCAAGATTTATAGGTAAACTAAGCAACGATACGAGCTCTGTAAATACCTACGAAGTAGTGATCAATTTCTAAAAAAAAAACAAAAAAAAAAACAAAAAAAACACCGGAATTGATGATAGTTGTTACAGTTGAAAAAGACCTTAGAATGTACAAAGGAGATTCATCCAAACAAACCTGACAGTTATCCGCTGCAATGATTACACGACGCTAAGTGAACAAATGTTAATTTTATTAGTCAGTGTTTAGTAGGACAGCAACTTTGAAGACGAATAGAACTATTCAAGAAAAAAAAAAATTAAACTGTAAAATTTGTGATGCTAAAAGGTTTCACGACTATGGTAATTTGAAGGTGACAACATGAGGAGACATAATGGAGAAAAAAACATTCAAATACGGAATCTGTAATGTTAAAAGATTTTACGACTTTGGTAAATTGAAGATGCACATGAGGATACATAATGAGAGAAAAAAACCATTGTAGTGTGAAATTTGTGATGCTAAATGTTTTCTACGTAACTTGAAGAGGTACGTGAGGATATATAATGGAGGAAACCGTTGAAACGTGGAATCTGTATACAACTTCGGTAATTTGAAGAGGCACATGAGGATACACAATGGAGAAAACCATTCAAATGTGAAATTTGGGATAAAAGATTCTAGTGATAATGGAAACATAAGATGTACTTGAGACATATAGGTGAACAACCATTCAAGTGTCAGTTATGTGGCAAAGTGTTTATCCAAAATAGGAATTTGAGAAAAGCAAATCATATAATGGTACATACTGGAGAAAACACCATTCAAATATGAAGTTCGTAATAAAGATTTCATGATAGTTGTAACCTCAATAGGCACAAGAGAATACACACTGGAGAAAAACCATTTAAATATGGAGTAAAGATGTATATAACAGGGAGCATCCATTATAGTACTCTTGCATCATATCACACGTGTTTCTCAATTCGTTTCTCTTTGCAATCATTTTTGAGAAATAACGTATTTTCAGTTATTCTGTTGATTAACATCCCTGAGCCATACGTCATTTCGCCTAGGTAAGCAAAGTGCAGTGTGTGTAATTTAATATGTTAGAGCAATGTCACAGCTAAGGCATTTAGCCTGGAATATCCAATCATTCATACACAGTGCACAAAGATCATTTTTATTATTGCTAGTATGTAATAAATTCTTCAAACTTAAATAGCTCTCCTGTTTTGGGACTGAAATCCCAAGTTGACATCAAGTCAAAGCTTGTTGGTGAACCTCGGATTTTATAGTCTGTATTACAAGAATTGTTGTGTGAATACCAAATATGTATCAAGTTACCTAGTTGTTGGTGGTGGGAGGGACATCACCAACTATTACTTCCGCTTAAGTAGTAAAAATATAAACATTTCAACAAGCATGTGCAAAAGTTATTGATTGTTTATCCTTCAATGGAAAATATACAAAATTCATTTGGTGGGACATGTAAGGTTTTGATATGACAACATAAAATTTGGTGCAAGCATGAAAAACTATTCAAACATCCAACTATAAGGATACACCATGTTTAGATATTTTTATGTGTCACTTGTCTACACATCCTTCATTTTGTTCCAAGTTCTACAGTTCCAGCATTAAATAAGACTAATAAGTAATAGGTAAATCTGCCTAATACCAAACCATGACAGCATTAAATTAAGTCTGACGCACACCAAATCACTGTAACATTAAAATTAGGTCAATCATACTAATACCAAATTACGTCAAAGTTAAAAGTGTGTAATAGTATAGTATCGAACTAATACCAAATCACTCTAGCATTATAAATTAATAGGTAAATCAGACAAATACTAAATCACTTGAACATTAAACATAGTAAGTAAATGGAACTAATACCAAATTACTCCAACACTAAAAATAATAGGTAAATCGAACTAATATCAGAATACTCCAGCATTAAAATTAATAGGTTAATCTGACTCGTACCTAATTATTGGGTCCGCAACACGCGACTTTCTAAGTGCCATAGTCCTTAATACGGCAAGTGCTGTCGTGTTCTGCGCTACACGTCGAAGACGATGGAGCGATACTTTAATTGCCTGAAGATAAAAAAATTTTCATATACATTTTCAGCAACGAGACGACATTGACCCTGTTGCCCTACTCTTATCAACCTCTCGTTACACGCTATCGCCTGTCGGTCTTTAATGTATACATATCTTTCTATCCTCTACAGAAAGAACCCTGACCTGGTGAAAAAGTCCATAAATGTGTCACACATATCATGCCCTCGTTAATCTGCTGTATCTTTACTTTCTTAAACTCCTCCTCCAGCATGTTTTCAAAGAGATCGATCTTGTCCTGGATATGAAGAAACATTTTAAGAATATATTCATTGTAACTAAGAATTGAGTGTACATTTCCAAAGGTTAGCTGGTTATGCCTAATTTTCCTCTAATTTACTTAGATTTTAGATTCATCTCGTCCAGTACAAACGTTGTTGACATACAATGCATAATTTCTGCATGGAAATAATCCGAAAACGTCTTGAAATTTACTATATGCGGATGCGTCATCTCCACGATTTAGCAGCCGGGCCCACTCATAGAATACTTAAGGGTTTAATCCGTTCACGTAGACACGTAGACAATGTACAAAGGAAAGTTCTTTGGAAATGGCCAAATCCTCGATTAAAAAATAAACGTCTTATATAAACTGGCCACAACGAAGCCATATCGATAGCGTCTCAAATGTCAGTCCATACAATATATATTTCCCTATATTTGTAGCCATTACCGTATTTTAACATGCTTATAAACTGTATTATCACCTTTTTTGCTCAGCAAGGAAGTAATGCAGCAACTGTATTACGCTTTGCACGAAATAATGAATTTTGTGTATCATTTATGGAGCATAAATTTTCCTTGCGCAGTATATTTAGATGATTTACTGTAAAAAAAGAAATATTCTTGTTAATCCACAAGGCTTAATCTGTAATTACACCAAATGAAGGGTTGTTTTGTTGACTTCACACTTTAAATGTTTAATTTCACATACTGATTATGTATGTAATTTAAAATAAAATAACAATATTTATATCTTTAAAAAAATTTTATAAAAAAAGGAAGCATTATAAATTGATGGGTCATTTATATATTATATATACCAAAAGTATATTTATATTTGGACGGAATAAACTTGGTTTGGCATTACTAATCATGTAATTTCTTCCGTAATAAGTTACAGATAAATAAAACCACTAGGTTCTATTGAAACGTGTATGAAATGGACATTCCATCTTGGACGTAATAAATTTCACTAATATCCAAGAAAGCGTATATTCTAATGCGCTTTATTCCGTCTAAGAACCTTTCATTAATATAAATTTTCATAGCTTTGAACAAAATCTTATGACGATGCAAAAATGTGATTATATTAACGAGGTTACTCCGTACAAAGAAAGGAATAATTTAGACATGTATTTTGATGCTAGAAAAACTACAGTGAATCAGAGCCATCATTTCCGGTGGTAAAAAACGGTAATTATTATAGAGTAACGGATTCGTATTCTCAACGCTTATTATGGTAAAGATTACTTTTATTCGCTGTATATATTTGTAGTATGTTCATTTGATTGCGTTAGAAATGAATACTTTCTAACTTTTTTTTTCTTATCTCCAGTACGGCTTACACAGTATCATAGATTCCAAGGGTCTATGTGATCTATAATCATAATCAGATTATGTCCCCCGCAGGAGAAATTTGACGGTATTGCCGGTAATTTAAAGAGGCATATGAGAATACATAATGGAGAATAACCATTCAAATGTCAAATTTATGATGCTAAATGTGTTTACATAATTTATAGAGGCATATGTGGATACATAATGGAGAATAACCATTCAAATATCAAATTTATGATGCTAAATGTGTTTACGTAATTTAAAGAGGCATATGAGGATAATAATGGAGAATAACCATTCAAATATCAAATTTATGATGCTAAATGTGTTTACGTAATTTAAAGAGGCATATGTGGATACATAATGGAGAATAACCATGCAAATGTCAAATTTATGATGCTAAATGTGTTTACGTAATTTAAAGAGGCATATTAGGATACATAATGGAGAATGACCATGCAAACATGGAATCTGAAATGTTAAAAGGTTTTACGACTGTGGTAATTTAAAGAGGCATATTAGGATGTATCTGCCGTTGGATGAACCGTTCGATAAAGTTTGGAAAATAACTTAGTCCCTATTGTTTTTCAGTTTCTAGAATAAAAACTTTCGAGAAAGTAAACATCTATGTATTTGACGTCAAGAATTGGAAATTTGAAGAGAAACATGAGGATTCACATTGGAGAAAAACCATTCAAATGTGAATTTTTTGAAGATAACAAGTTTTATGAATTCGGTAATTTGAAGATGCCCATGAAGATATACATAAAAGAGAAAAACCTTCAAATTTGAAATTTGTGATGCTAAATGCTTTTACATAATTTGAAGAGGCACATGAGGATATATAATAGAGAAAAGCCATTTAAATGGGAAATTTGTGATAAAAGATTCTAGTAATGGGGAGACATACGGTTCACAAACCATTCAAGTGGAAGTTATGTTCTAAAACATTTTGGGCCTATCCAAATAGGAATATAAAAAGCAAATCATATAATGGTACATAACAGAGAAAACACCATTTAAATGTGCAGTTTATGATAAAAGGTTTCATATAGTTGTTGCGTCAAGAGGCACATAAGAATACACACTGGAGAAAAACCATTTAAATTTTAACTGAAGAGAGCCAGGTGTATACTAACAAGGGAGCGTACATTATAGCATTCTTGCATTCATTATGTGTATATTCCGTTGAAGTGACCTTTGTTCCTACAAGAAATAGATACTTCTCAAATTTATGTTTCAAGTATTTTGTGTTCCTGAACATAATAAAGACCTATATACATCGGGATATACGTCCGACTGACATATTTTCCATGTGTATTCTTCAGTTTACTCCTGTTTGCAATCATTCTTGGGGGAAAAAAAACATGTTTTCATTTATTCTATTTACTATCAATGGTGAGCCAGACGCATCATTTAGACCAAGGTAAGCAAAATGTAATGCGTGGAATTTAATATGTTAGAGCGATTTCACAACTAAGGCATTTAGCCTGGAATATCAAATCATTCGTACACGGTACACACGTAATTTTCATTATTACTAGAATGTATAAAACTCGATTGTTTGGGACTGAAATCCAAAGTTAACATAAGTCAAAGCTGGCTGGTGAACTTCGGATTTTAAAGTCTGTATTACAAGAATTTCAGTGTGAATTCTAAATCTAAATTTACTTCTAAGTGCACCTCTCCGATGGCCTAGTGGTTTGAGCGTCCGCCTCGGATGCGGGAGATCGCGGGTTCGATCCCCGACCGAGTCACACCGAAGACTTAAAAAATGGTACTAACAGCTGCCTCGGTAGGCGCTCAGCATTAAGTGGTTAGTGTTAAGACTGGTCTGACTGGTGTCAGGATAATGCGAATCAGTGGGACATGATGCTACATGTCTGTGGCATCATGCCCCATTGCTTAGACATCA
The DNA here is from genome assembly GCA_016617855.1 of Megalonaias nervosa. Lineage (NCBI taxonomy): Eukaryota > Metazoa > Mollusca > Bivalvia > Unionida > Unionidae > Megalonaias > Megalonaias nervosa. Next base: position 19,090 of record JAECUM010025133.1, on the reverse strand, counting down.
CTCTAAACTGCCACACTGCGGACATCGTAGCGATATGACTGAAAAATTGTTAAAGCTACAATAAAAATACAAATCACACACACACCTAGTAGTGTATGTGTGGAAGGGGACATGACCAAGTCCTACGTCCTGTTTGAGCTGAGCTTGTGATGTTATACCAGATGGGAAGCAACAATACAACATTAACCAATTGTGTTTAACATTTTTTTTTTTTTGACAAACATTCTAAAGGTATGGATTGTTATCTATATAATATTCAGTTTTTCAATGTATATATTTATATCTTTTCAGCAAGAAAGTCTCTTTGTCCGTTCACTTTACTTAAAACACGCACGACAGCTACGACTCTTTCTGATCTTGTAGATTTGTTGAATGTTTTTCCTCATTGAATTGGCTGTACTAACCTCTCCTGCCGTATCATAAAGAGCTACTGATACAGATAGATATCTGTAAATATTCAGTTGTTCAATGTATAGATCTATATCACTTCAGCGAGGAAGTCTTCTTGTCCGTTCATTTTGCTTAAATCATGAACGACAACTGCGACTCTTTCTGATGTTATTGCAGATTTGCTGAATGATCCCCTCATTGTTGTTTATATCAGCATCTCCTGTTGTATCATATAGAACTAATGATACAGAATCGTCGCTGAAAAAATAATGATAAATAATAGAACGGTGGAACATTACAAAATCAAAACTAAATTGTTGCTGAAATATTGACAAATCAAATTCTTCAACTGACCATACTCTGACTACAATCTTTACACAATATAGAGCCTGGCTTAAACCATAAATATTGAGTGATCTGTAATACACATGCTTTGTGCTTAAATAGTAAAAATTTCAACATTTCAATAAGCATATACAAAAGTACTTCGCTGTTCATCCTTGGTCATAGGTCTCATGTAGGTTTCCTGGTAATGACACTGATGATCATATGGGACAGAGACCAAAATTATCGACCATATTTTAGGTACTAATTTTTCAAGTAACATAAAATAATTTTTTCGTGGCACATGAAGACTTTAAAAGGTTGCATAGATTATAATTATTCATGAGGGCAAATATCTAAGTCAAATAGATGGCATCACAAAAGAAATATATACATACTAATATTTTAAATAGGGGAATCTAATACCAAATTACTCCAGCATTCAAGATTAATAAGTAAATCTAATACAAAATCACTCCAGCATTACAATTCTTACGTTAATCCGACTAACAAATTTCTCAAGCATTAAAATTAATAGGTAAATTACAAATTACTCCAGCATTACAATTAATAATTAATTCTAAATAATACCTAGTTACCCTATCATAAAAGGTAAATCGAACTAATACCAAATAACACCAACATTAAAATTAATAGTTAAATATGACCCGAACCTAATTATTGGGTTCACAACACGGGACTTTCCAAACGCCATAGTACGCAATATGGTAGTGACTGTCGTGTTTTCAGCTACATGTCCAAAACCATGGAGTCATACTTTACCGGCCTGCAAGATAACGATTTACAGATGCAGTCTGACCATTGTTATATCGTTTGTTTCTAATTGCACATAAGATACAGTTTATACGTTTGTACGTGCATGTATTGGACACACCTGATTAGTAATAGCCAGGTAGCAGTCTCCATTTCCATTGTTGAAGCATTTGACATATTGCGAAACCTTTAGTTTCAATAACAGCTTTTTCTATCGCCATTCGACTGTTGCCAGAAAGTAATAATTACGAAGACAGTTTTTAAGACTTATTGTAAAGTGTCCAAAAAAAAAGGATCGTAATGTCCCTATGATTTTTCTGCAACTATTTATTTCAAAAATTAACTTGTGCTTACGATTAAGATTCCTTGAAAAAGTATAACATCCAAATGAACCGTTCAAATAAAGTTTGGAAAAGAGCTTCGACCACTGAGTCCATATGGGTTTTTTAGTTTCTAGAATACAAACTATCGAGAAGAAAAAGTAAACATGCATCATTTTAACGAGTAATCTCAAAATGTGACCAGACTGACAATTCATACGAATGCTGTATTATGCATAGAGTAATACCGTTTGTCATGCCCAATATACCAGATGTATTTGAAAAGTTCTGTATTTTTGTAAAAAGAAGCTTCTAATGGCAAACTTTCACAGAAACAACAATATTTGTACGTTGTCCTTCATTAAAACATTAAATATTAGCAACGTTTCATAAACATGATTATCACTAGAAGAGTCCATCAAAATGATAGTTTAATAAAACATGTCATGTAATCCTCTTCCAATAGATTCTCTAAACTGTATTTAAACTTATTTATTTCTTAGGCTTTTGTCCCATGATTCTTCCTTCCTTCCTTATTTTCAGTTGACAGTTTGAAATTTATCAAACAAGCTTTACATTCTTGACATAGATAATCTAAACGTGAATCACCAAAATCCAGTGACATAAATGATATTATCCAACGTCATGTAATCCTCTTCCAATAGATTCTCTAAACTGTCTATGTTGCCGATTGGAATAAATTTGCTAAGCAATTATGTCAGTGTCGATGCAAACATCCAACAATAATTTGGACAGTATAGCTTTCTTGCATTTGCAGATGTAACAGACCAAATTTTTAGGTCGATATCTGGTTGCTATTGTTAATCTCTGTAGGCAACATTTAGCTAGACATATGTACGATTAACTAGATTTATGGGGAATGGCCGCGTTTAAAAAGCCATAATGTACGGATTGGTTCAGCCAAAGTCAGGAGTTATCGATATATAATTGAGGGCTTAGTTTATTTAAACTTAACGGAACAAAGTTCACATTCTGGTTTGTATGGAAACTGACAGTTGGGAAATTGACCAGAAAACAGTTTAGTAGCCATTTGTTGTCAGACGTATTGCAGTGTTTCGATGCTAGTGAGGCGGGAATTTTATGTCATCCCGATTGGTTACGCTGTGGAAGAGGGCGTGGTTTAACACGAAAAACTATCAATTTAAATGTGCAGTAGTGGAATTTGCAACTCAGTCTGCACTTTTCTACAATAGAAAAGAACATAAGAACAGAGGGCTCCGAGAAATTTAATGAGTAAATCTCTCGTAAAAAGCATCCGAGGGGGAAAACGATTGTCTGGAGAATTGACAGACACCAAAAGCTTGAAACAAGGTATTTGCATAAATCTCATGTAAGTCGTTGATACTATGTTTTGTTTGATTTAATTGCTTGTATTTGCATGTATTTGCAGGGATTTATTTGTTTGAGTCGTAGATCAATTTTCTTGATACGGTATAATTGTGTTGAGTTGTTTATCTGAGTCCGCACAATGATATTTTTCTTTATATGTACATTGACGGCTCGCTAAGTTATAGTCTCGGTTATTGTAGGAGATTATGTACCCAGAATTTCATGCTTATTCTATATAGGAAATTATGTATCTGGCATAACTGTGTTGAGTTCATTTATCTGAATTCGTACAGTGATATTGTTTATTTATATACCTTGACCAATTGTTGGAATGTAGATGTTACGGGAAGCCGTGGAAATTATCCGAACGAGTTTATTATGTGCACTTGTAACACTAACGTAGGGTAAGGAATTTCATTCATTCGCGTGTAATGAGACTAGTAAGGAATTAATGTCTCGGTGTGGTGTAAATGGTCATTAGCAGACCATTAGTCTGTGGAACTAGGTTGTATGTTCTGTTATGACCAGTTAGTCTAGATAGCCATCGATGTCTGTTTGAATCCGATAGAATTACATCTGACCTCAATGGGTGAGACTAATGATTTATTCCCGTATAATGTGACGGAAGATTTAGGTTGCTTTTCTTTATATTTTTACAAGGCGAGATAATTTAGGGAAGAGACACGTTTTACAACCCAAACAAGGGGCTGCCAGAGTAGAGGGCCAAAAAGGAAAAAAAGGCGAGATACCAAGAATTTTGGAAAAAGGAGAGTAGAGCGAAACAGACTTACCGGTGCGAAGGAGCCCAGAGGTACAGTCTGAGTGGACCTTTTGGACGGAAAAGAACACCAGGTTATGAATCGATACAAGGCAGTGTTATTCGATTTCTCACTCGGTTAAATGATGACTTGGTTCTATCGTAAACAGGATCGGCTATTTTTATAATCTTATTTGCATTTTTGAAATTCCTTGATTAAGTTGATTCCAAAAGAAAGAAGTGTATCTTTCGAATTCTAACGTTTATATCATTTGTTTGTGAAATTTTATTTTTTGAAACTTTATTAAATTTGTCTTTATTTGCAACGGGGGCTCATGTTATTCTGTTCTATATATCAGCTCAGATTATTTATTTATTCCACTCATCAGTTCATACTTTGTACTGGCCTTACTCGATACCGGGTAAATTACACCGTTAGCGACCACCTCTAGATACGAAAGCCAAAACCAGTAAACCCGCCACAAATAAGGTGAGGAGGGGTTTACCACAGCTGATATCTCATGTCCTCTGGAATTTGTTTTCTTCTCCAACTTACTTTTTGAACTTTTTACAGCCTCCTAAGATACTAAGATTTTCAACTTTCTTATAACTACTGTAATTCTTTTACTGTTCTATTGGGCGGACGGGGCGGATGACCCGTGCGCCATTGGTTTTGGGACGCCAAAATCCCGGGCGCCGGAGGACTTGGGGCGCCAAGACCCGTTCGGGTCATCCTTGTCGTCCTGGGAGCCATTTACCCTCAGGACGCCACTGCATATGCTTATAATCCCTGACAAGCAGCCATGCAAAACCTAACGATAGACACAATATAGGACACACGGTACTAATTGTATGGGGGCCCCGAGTGGCCGAGTGGTCTAAAGCGCTCATCGTTACGGATCACTGCCATCTCACCTCTCTCTGCGTGGGTTCGAGTCTCGGGCTCGGCCAATGTGGTTATGTGAGAAAGCTTGCCAGTAGCTTCCCGTGGGTCGGTGGTTCTTTCCGGGTTCTCCCGGGTTCTTCCTTCACCATCAATACTGGCCGCCATGTATAGCCTATCTTGTGCTGAAAAATGGCGTTAAACCCTACAACAACAACAACAACAACAACTAATTGTATGAAAAAAAGGGAATCAGCCTGGAAATGGATGAAGATAAAATAGAGTATAAGTGGGTTTGGCTGGCCAGGATTGGTTGATAATGAAAGTTATTTTGAGGGGAAAAGAAACTTTTGAGAGCTTATCCTAGTTGTAACTGAAAAATTAGAGACATTGTTTTATTGAAGGAATTTCAGTCCTTTATAACAGTCCTCAGTTTGGAACACTCATTACTGAAATTAGCATCCGACTCTTTGGTGCGGAATTGGAAGCACATGTTTCAAACACATGTAGGTCCATACAGTGCCTCGGCTCATACCCTTTTCTATACACAGAAGCTGTCATCCGGGTTTCCATCTATACTGATAAATATAGGTTTGATCATGAGCACTCAGAAATTTAAAGTTGCTGAATTTTTAATATCATGGTGTTTACATAGGTTTACTATGGGAATTGAATTAGTTTCGTGCGGCCTACAGCGATATAGTTGGTCTAAAAGGACCATTACTCTTCCATGATTTATAAATTGTTAAAATCCATATTATCTCTCTTTCGTTCACACGTATTGCCTAATCAGTGACTAAATAGGATGAAATAGCCAGGCCGCAGTTATTGGCTGTTGATTATTATAATCACAAAATAAACTAAAATGAAAGCAGTTAATACGATATTGGCTGCTCTTTAGAGCAACATTTGATATGAAATAGAGTATACATTTCGCTGCAGTACAGTAAGACGCATATGAAATAAATAAGTCAATAACAAATAAAGTTAACCCATTTCGTTCTTTTTGTTTTGTTGTAAAAATGAAGTTTATTACAAACCTTTATAATAAGCACTTTCATGGCGGTGCTTTATTTAACTATTATAATAGCTAAAATCCCGCTTTTATGTCCTTTTAAACGTGAAAAAGAAATAGTCTCATTTTTAGAGAATGTGGGTTGACACTGGATGTAAATACAAAGCTGATGCTTTTTGTTAGTTTTGCATTTGAAAATCAAACTGCTGTGCAAGACATTGATACACATCTATGCGTACGTATTCCTTTGCACGTTTTTTTTTCTCTTCTCCTATAACATATCATTTGTTAACATTTTAGAGGTAGCAAGTAGAAAGGCGTCCACGTTCTAGGAATAGTATGTTATCTCAAGATTCTATGGATATAAACAGGTTCGTCCATGAGGTACTCAGAGCACACTTGTTCCAAATGTCAGCCTTCAAAATAGTTCTTGACTCATTGACAACAGATTTTTAAATAAGTCTTTTACCTTCAATAGCTGATTCAATAATGAATATCATATTGGTCATTTAAACTTTATGTTCCATGAAATGCGGTTTAGAAGAAAACATTTTGGCCATACCTTTCACGATTTTCTGTTTCACTTTAATCTTTTATTTTATACAAATTGAATAAAATGTTCACCTCTTATCTTTTTAAAGAATATCATTTAGTACCTAAAGTTTGTAATGTAATAAATTTGTAGTAATGCGTATTGTTTATAGCTCTCCATTTTAAGAATTTCTTAGATTTTTGTGATTACTTGTTTGATTATGGGAAGTCGGTGCTGGTGATATAGTCCTCAGACCGAAATAATTAGCCAATTACTAGGGGCAAACGTCACGGAGAGAAGAGTTAGTGAGTTTCCATGATGTCCTGGCTTACTTTTGGTGACGTCAGGTCAGAACCGCATGAGTGTCCCTGTCGCTGAGTAGTCTCTGTTAAAATATAATCGTGTAAATTGCTTGTGCGACTCCAGGTGCAGTATTTATGATTGGAGACTAGCAAATTATACATTGGAATAAACGAGACGGGATTGTTACGTCGTCGGTAGCACAGGATTCTGACGTTTTGTCAATAAAGTACGATGAAATCTCTGACAACATTAAATCAACTTATCGGTACTATAAATTAACACAAGAAGTGCAAGCGTGACCCCAACCATCTAATCGATTCGACTTTTGTCACGCGTCTCTCATCGCTTCGGAGTCGCCAAAAGACTGAAAAGCTACACATATCCACACATATCCATTCAAAATACAGTAACGTACCAACGCATAACTCTTGGACGGCCATCGCATGAATCTAATCCGGTCAATTTACCGTTACTTTCACCATAACGGTCACAAAGTCTTTCTACAGGATTCCACCAGGCGGAAGTAGCCCATTCTGCCACGGGATGAATAACACTTTGAAAGTAATTTCACAAAATAAATTGTTTAACTTGCCTTTTATTTCTGATTGTGTCATGTGATAATTTTATATACATTTCCTGAACAGAAATATCTAGTTAAAGTTGGCCTAGTAGAAATGACCATTGATGACGTCATCACACTTCCAATATTAACGCCGAGACTGATGCTGGATTCGGTAGTAGTAAAGGATAACACAGACTCTGCTCCGTGATCGGTACGAGTATTAGACCCTTTCGCTTATTACTGCAGGGTAGAATCTGGTGAAATAGGCTACTTCCGCCTGATGGTATCCTGTAGAAAGACTTAGTGACCGTAATGGTGAAAATAAAGGATAATTCACCTGATTAGATTCATCTGATGGTCGTCCGAGAGTTATGCGTTGGTACGTTACTGTATTTTGAATGGATATGTGTTGTAGCTCTTCAGTCTTTTGGATATTCTGAAGCGATAAATGACGCGTGACAAAAGTCGAATCGAACAGAGACGGGGGTCACTTTTGCACTCCTTGTGTTAATACGTAGTACCGATAAGGTGATTTCGTGTCGTCAAAGATTTCATCGTACTTCATTGATAAAACGTCCGACTCCTGTGTCGGCAGGCGCCGTTTATTGTTATTGTGTAGAGTTACAGACGAAATATTGCTTAAAATCATGATTTGACAAGCCTAAGGTGGCGTAGCAAAAATAGTTCCCTGTATTAGGTGCTTGATTTGTATAGTTTCACTGCGTGAAATACTGGCGGTACATTACGGAAAGTTAATCAGGAGGAACCATGCAGTTGTGATGTTGACAGGCACATGGGAAGTTGTGAGATCCGTATTAATTAGAGTAAAAGTATTTATAGACTGGACACGTTGGACTTTCCAGTTTACAACAGTAGTTGTATGGAAGTCTTTGGAATCAGAGGAAACATATAACTTCTAGCGGGATTCGCGCCAGGGTTTGACATTGTTCGGTCAAGGAACCCCTCTGGCTTCTTACAGTAATATTTCTTTATCTTCTTTAAGGCTCCACTTTAATCAGCACCATATAGCCGGTATTGTGCTGACGTGCTGTTCATTCCAACAACAACTTTATTATCTTATTGGTAGTGTACAGTTGTAAATGTACACGTTTATGGGTAGGTATTTATAGAAATATTTAACGCAATGAACTTTCGAGAAGAAAAAGTAAACATCTATGCATTTGACGTCAAGAATTTGAAGAGGCACACGAGGATACACAAGGAAGAACAACCATTCAAATATTAAATCTGTACTGCTTAAGGTTTCACGATTTTGCTAATTTGAAGGACTCACGGTACTAATTCAGTTCCCATAGTGAACCTATGAAAACACCGTGATATTAAAAATTCAATAATAGGTAATACGTGCTCATGATCAAACCTATATTTATCTGTATAGACGAAACCTGGATGCCAGCTTCTGTGTAGAGAAAAGGGCATGAGCCGAGGCATTTTCTGGACCTACAGGTGTTTGAAACATATGCTTCCAATTCCGTACCAAAGAGTTAGATGCTAATTTCAGTAATGAGTGTCCCAAGCTCAAGCCCGTTAAAGGACTTAAATCCCATCGATAAAACAATGTCTCTATGTTGTTGGTTTTTTTTCCGTTACCACTAGGATAAGCTCTCAAAATATTCTTTTTCTGAAACAAATAACTGACATTATTAACCAATCCTAGCCAACCAAACCCATATATACTCTATTTTATCTTCATCCATTTCCAGTGTTCCCATTTTTCCAAACATTTAGTACCGTGTGTCCTGAAGAGGCACATGATGATACACAATTGAGAAAATCCATTCAAATGTCAACTATTCAAGATGGCCGCTATCGCTTAACCGGCTTGAGGCAGCTGTCCGGATTTTTGTGCCGTTTTCATGATCTGTGTACTTGTTGTCTGTCTTCGTCTGCGTTATTGTGTTCATCATGCACTGGCTGTTCTTTTCGAATGTGTTTCTTCATCTTCTTGTATTGGAAACGAGAAAAATTACACTTTTTCTCAGCTGTCTTGCTCCACTGTTGCGGCTTCCTTTGTTATCGAACAAGCCGCCATCACGTGATACTCGCCAGTCCACCCGTTTATGCTATGATGGACCCTCATTAATTGCGTTAAATGGCCACTCCTTGGCTCTCCATACTACATTGTGCACTAGACTAAACGATCTGGGATTACATTCATCATTCCATAACTGTAAACGGAAGCGAAAAAAGAAGAGTTGTTTCAAAGCTGGCCGGCGTAGAACAGGAAGAAGAATTCCAGTTATCTCCCTTTCGCCCTTTCCGGCGCAGAAATTTAAAAATTCGGCCGTTAATTTAGACAACCTAATTCAAATTCCAATTAAACCGTCAACCTTTGTGTCAGCTATCGAAGAGATACCACTGCACATCGCATTATTCAATGCCCAATCAGTAAGATCATCGGAAAAGCGCACAGAAATAGTTAATTTTATCAACGATCAGAATATCGACGTCTTTTTCCTGACAGAAACATGGCTAAAAACATCAGGCGATGAACCCAAGTGCGTGGATCTAACACCCACCGGTTATTCCATCAAGTCGTTCCCCCGCCACTCTCGCGGAGGTGGAATTGCTGTCATCGTAAAGACCTCCATGATCAACCGTCTTAACTACACAACAACTTTCAATTTCGACCACACATCGCTTGAACTAGTCCAAACTACACTCACACTGGAACAAAGGTCAGTCCATTTTTTCTGCCTCTACTGCCCTGCTCCTAGTAGAAAAAACAAGCTGACAGAATCTCTCTTTTTGGAGCAGTTTCCGAATCTCCTGGAGTATGGAAATTCGATAGGCGGCAACCTGATTATTCTTGGAGATTTCAACTTTCACTTTGACTGTTCTGGAAACCCATGCACATCGAAACTCCTAGATTCCATTCACGTTTTCAACCTTAAACAGTCAGTTAGCCAACCCACCCATAAACATGGTCACATATTAGACTGGATTCTTTACAGACCTGATGATAATATTCTTCAGTCCTCCCTGGTGTCCCACGAACTTTCATCAGATCACCTCTGCATTATATGCCATCTTGACGTATCAGTCCCTAACCCTCCACCTTTATTCGCTACTAAGAGAAACCTCCGTATGATAAACAGAACCAAACTAATGCATGACATCCAAGCAAACCTAACAACTAGCTTACCTACCACAGCAGAACAACTTGATAACTGCCTTCGTTCATTGCTCGACAAACATGCCCCAGCAACCAAGTGCAGAGTAGCAATTCAGAAGTGTTCTCCGTGGTATAGCAGTGTTAGGGACCAGCTTCGCACTGCTAAAAGAGGCCGCCGTAAAGCTGAGAGGCTTTGGCTTTCCACCAGACTCACTATTCATAAGCAGATCTATGATGCCGCTAAGAAGAATGTCACAAACATAGTCCATGCAGCTAAATCAGCCCACTACAGTACTAAAATCATGGAAAGTTCCAGCTGCAAAGAGCTATTTGAGATTACTAACAAGCTGATGTCAAGGAACAAATGTACACCACTTCCAGCTACCTTCTCTCTAGTCGACCTTCCGGACCTGTTTGCAAATTTCTTCCGTGACAAAGTACAAACCATCAGAGATAAACTTGACAACACAATTTCAGTTGACTCGTCGTCACCATACAGTTGCGATACAGAATTTCAGCGGCAACCGTTAGCAGCATTTGAACCTGTCTCTATGGATTTAGTACGTACAATCGTGATGAAGAGTGCACCAAAGTCATGTGAACTGGATCCGATTCCGACGTCACTGCTGCTAGAGTGCTTGGATCCAATACTGCCTTCACTAACTGATGTTATTAATACCTCTCTCTCAACTGGGGAATTCCCATCATTTTACAAAACTGCCATTGTAAAGCCTCTGCTGAAGAAACCAACACTCGACCATAATGATTTAAAGAACTACCGCCCAGTTTCTAATCTCCCATTCATGTCAAAATCTTAGAAAAAGTTGTTCTATCCCAACTTGTATCTCATCTGAATTCAAACAGTCTTTTTAGCAATGTACAGTCTGCATATCGCCCTTGCCACAGTACTGAAACTACTCTTCTGAAAGTAGTCAATGACCTTCTCTCTGCTTTGGATGGCGGAAAGATTACAGTCCTCACTCTCCTTGACTTGTCTGCAGCATTTGACACTATAGACCATGATATATTACTTCACCGTCTCCAGCATGTATTTGGCATTCATGATACGGCCTTACTATGGTTCAAGTCCTGCTTGGTCAACAGGACACAAATTGTGTCCGCAAATGGAAAACACTCCAGCCTAGTTGATCTATGCTGTGGTGTTCCACAAGGGTCTGTTCTTGGACCTGTTCTCTTCATTCTATACACTCAGCCACTCTCGAGTGTCATATATCATCATCCAGTGTCTCACCAATTGTATGCTGATGACACCCAAATATACAAATCTAGCCATCCAGCTGAAGTTGAAGCTACCATCCAAGGCGTATAGAGGTGCATTTCCAATGTGAAATCATGGATGACATGTAACAAGCTGCAGATGAATGATGATAAAACTGAAGCCATCCTGATTACAACACAAAGACTTTCTCATTCACATCCTTTACCTCAGGCAATAAATATCAGCAACACCAACATTAAATTCACACAGTCAGTACGAAACCTCGGTGTCACTCTCGACAGTACTCTCTCGTTGCACCAACATGTCATGAACATATGCAAGTATCTTTCAGTTGATGCCACTAAAACACTTGTGTGTTCCTTAGTACTTTCAAGACTGGACTATTGTAACTCAATTCTGTCTGGTTCGTCTCAATATCTACTTCAGAAACTTCAAAAGTTCAAAATACAGCTGCTCGGATCATCCTTAGAGTACCACGATCAGAGCACGCCTCTCCCCTGCTCTGTACCCTACACTGGCTATCCATACGATCCAGAATTAAACAAAAAATTTGTTCTCTGTGCTACGTTTCACTGACGGGCTCCAGTCCAACATACCTATCTGACCTCAGCCATGTGTACACACGTGCAAGATGCTTACGCTCCTCTTCTGACACTCGTATTCTCATTATTCCCACTATGAAGATGAAATCATATGGACAACGCTCTTTTGCATACCAGGGCCCAGCAACGTGGAACGAATTGCCCGCTGCACTTAGACACAAAGACACAGTGATCTCATTCAAGAGTGCTCTTAAAACTCACCTATTTTAACTGCAAGAACAGACTTAAAGAACTAATAATGTTTCCTTGCCTTAAATATTTACAGCATATTTTCTGTTTCTACTTTCGTGGTGTTTGTTTTTAATTTTGTAATCATAACATTATATATGTTTTTTAAGCGTTGTCAAATGTTGTAAAGCGCTTAGAGCTTCTAAAGATTAGGCGCTAAACAAAGTCCTCATTATTAATATTATTATTATTATTATTATTATCATCATTATTATTATTATTATTATTATTAAATGTGAAATGTGTGATAAAAGATTCTAGTGATGATGGAAACATGAAGATGTACTTAAGGAGACAACCAGGTTAAAAACCATTCAAGTGTCAGTTATGTAGTAAAAAATAGAAATTTTTAAAAAGCAAATCATATTATGGTACCTACTGGAGAAAACACCATTAAAATGTGAAGTTTGTCATGAAAGATTTCTTGATAATTGTAGGCGCAATAGGCACACGAGAATACATACTAGAGAAAAATCATTTAATTATGGAGTTAAGAGAGCGACGGGTATAATAGTAATGCATACTTCTAAAATGAATATTTCAAGCACTTGTGTTTTCTTGAACATGACAATGAACTATATACACTGGGATACACATCCGAGTGGTATCATGTATTACTTGTGTTCTTCAATTCGTTTCTCTTTGCAATCACTTTTGAGAAATACCGTATTTTCAGGTATTCTATTGACTATCAATCCTGAGCCACACGTCATTTATACCTAGGTAAACGAAGTGTAATGTGTGTAATTTAATATGTCACAACTAATGCTTTTAGCCTGGAAAGTCAAATCATTCGTACACAGTGCACAGATCATTTTTATTATTGCTAGTATGTATTAATCTTATTCAAACTTACATAGCTCTCCTGTTTTGGGACTGAAATCCCAAGTTGACATCAAATCAAATCTGTCTGGTGAACCTCGGGATATTACAGTCTGTATTACAAGAATTTATGTGTGAATACCAAATATGTATCAACAGTTACCTAGTTGTTGGTGGGGGGAGGGACATCACCAACTCCTATTTCCTGTTTGAGCTGAGCTTGTGATGTTATACCAGATGAGAAGCAAAAATACAACATTAAGTAAGTGTGTTTGACCTTTTATTTTTGACATTCATGCCACAACCATGCATAGTTATGTGCCAAATATTTCATCGGAAATGTAATCTCTTGAGTCAGGCTCTGCAGCTTCGAGTCTTTCTCATATTGTTCCATATCTGCTGCATGATTTCTTCATTTATGTTGATATCAACATCCCCGGTTGTGTCGTATAGCACTAATGCTACAGAATCGTCACTAGAAAAAACAGAAATTAAAAAACAATAAATACCAGAAAGGTGTAACAGAACTAAATTTTTAAAAAATAGCTTGTTGCTGAAATATTGACAAATCAAATTCTTTAACTGACCACAATCTGACCATGACCATTAAACAGTATAGATCTTTCTTTGAACTTAAATGTTGATTTCGTTGTAATACACATGCGTTGCGCTCAAGTAGTGAAAATTTAAACATTTCAACAAGCATGTGCACAGTTATTGTCTGTCCATCTTTGATCAAAGGTTTCGCAAAGGTTTCCTGGTATTATTCACACTGATGGTCATCTGGCGCAGACACCAAAATTGTCGACCATATTTTAGGTACTACTTTATCAAGTCACATAAAATAATTAGACTTTAGTTTAGTGCCATATGAAAACTATGAATGTGCATATCATGATAATTATACATAAAGGCAAAGATCTAAGTCAAATAGATGGCATAACACGATCAACATTTGCCAGAAAATATTAAAAATAAACGCCACTGAGCCACATCTTTTATATATGTAGCCTCCTACCATATTTGGTTCAAGAATTCCTTTCAAGGATAATATACAAAATTCATGTGGTGGAACATATGACTTGACACAACATAAAATTTGGTGTAAGCATGAAAAACCTATTCAAACATCCAACTATAAGGATACACCATGTTTACATTTTTTTATGTGTGTCATTTGTCTACACATCCTTCATTTTGTTCCAAGTCCTACAGTTCCAGCATTAAATAGGACTAATAAAATAATAGGTAAATCTGCCTAATACCAAACCATGACAGCATTAAATTATTAAGTCTGACACACACCAAATCACTGTAACATTAAAATTAGGTCAATCATACTAATACCAAATTACGTCAAAGTTAAAAGTATGTAATGGTATAGTATCGAACTAATACCAAATCACTCTAGCATTATAAATTAATAGGCAAATCAGACAAATACCAAATCACTTGAACATTAAACATAGTAAGTGAATGGAACTAATACCAATGACTCCAACTTTAAAAATAATAGGTAAATCGAACTAATATCAGAATACTCCAGCATTAATCTTAATAGGTCAATCTGACTCGTACCTAATTGTTGGGACTGCAACACGGGGCTGTCCAAGCGCCATGGTCCTCAAAACGGCAAGGGCTATAGGGTTCTGCGCTACGTGTCCAAGACCATGCAGTGATACATTAATTGCCTGTAAGATAAAAATTCTACAGATATAGTTTTCATTTTCCACAAACCCTTCCCATTTTATTTTTATATGTTTACATTTATGTTGGCGTATAGGGTCAGGGTCACTTGCCTATCATAAAGTTGGAATTCGCCAACACCATGCAGTGTCTGCATAGGTAGATGCTTACTAGCCAGATTTTTACGCACAATTATGCAGGAAATGGCTAAAATAACTCCAAAAGTGAAAACAGGGCACTTAAAATCAAATTATTGTGCAAGATTAGGCCTTTGTTGTATAAACACGGCTTAAAATCTTAAATACAGATTTGAGGGATCTTATTGGTAAATTTCTAATGCAGACACTAAAATTACATTTTAATCATAGACATAAGCATTCTTCATATAATTCAGGTCTGGTCTCTGAATCCCTAATTTTGCACTGAAGTCTTATTGGCAAAAAGTTGACAACAAACAGCTAATACAAACAAAGGAATAAAAATGCACAAACGAAATAGTTTAACAAATTAAATATAATAAAGAATCATGCTATAAAAAAATCATTTGTATCTAACCAGTGTTATAGTGATGGACACCTATATATGGTTCATACCTGGTATGGGAGTTTCCGGTTGATGGCTGCTTCTAACGGCCTTAGTAGTTCTGCTCTAAGGGTCTCTGTCTCCCCATGGTCAAGGAAGTAGCATATTATCTGTCAAATTCAAGCATAAAAGGGCTTATACTTGTTGCCTTATCAAGATGGAGAAAAATTACCTTAGAAATGTGTCCACACCACACGAATATCATACATCATTCAAGTCGTGAACAAAGTTCCAGGTAAACCAGATGTTAATTTGATGTTACGACCATATGAGATTAAACTAACAGAAAGAAAATGGTTAAAAATATAGAATCAAATGCAACAAATAATTTTTGCCCTAGAACACAAAATTAAAATTTAGAAAGAACTTACAGTATTATGAATTAATACCCAAACAAACATAAATGTTCTATCTAAATTACAAAAGTATGGAATATTCCGAATTAATTCTAAGAGTGTTTCAAATCAGTTCCAATACTGTATGCGCTGATGTGCCAGTAGTCTCGAATATGCTAATGTGCCAACAGTCTTGCTGTATGACAATGATATAATAAAAATGTCCTTGAAGAAATCACAACAATCTCAAACTAGTGAAAATATTGAGCACTTTGTAATTCCAGTGGATAATTTAAATAAATAAATCCTACAAAATGAAGACAGGGCACACCCATAAGACTTATTCCACTTTGGATGTTAAGATAGGAATATAGGGAAACTCAAGTAAGAGTTTCAAAAGGTTTTTAGTGGAAATTGCCGATTAATGTTCTAAGTCAAAGATGGGCCATGACTAAATACAATTGTGCTGGAAATCATGCCTGTCATCATAGGATATAAACAGAAAGCACCCATTAAATCGTTGCAGAGCCACTTGCTTCTTTTATCTTATGATGACACAAAGTACAGTCGATGATTTTGACAATCATCATACAGCACACGAAACATTCCATCTAATCGTAGTTTTTAAACGCATTCACATCTTGGAATACTCATCTGAGTAAAGAAATTTGAACCAATGAGACAACATTGACCCTCGTACCCTACGCTTCTCAACCTCCTGTAACACGCTATCGCCTGTCGGTCTTAAATGTATACATACCTTTCTGTCCTCTATGGAGAGAACCTTCACCCGGTGAAAAAGTCCATCAATATGTGCCACACATATCATGCCCTCTGTAATCTGCTGTATCTTTACTTTCTTAAACTCCTCCTCCAGCATGCTTTCAAAGAGATCGAGCTGGTCCTGAATATGAAGAAACATTTAAGAATATCAACATTGTAACTAAGAAATGAGTTTACATTTCCAAAAGTTAGCTGGTTTTGCCTAATTTTCCTTTGATTAACTGATGATATTTTCTCAGAGTCCTTGACATTTGAACTTTCTCGTGTGCCCTTAGATACTCAATTCCCTGCGAGAAATTATGAATTAAATCAAATTTGACAAAAAGTCAAATAGAGAATTTGTAACTTTTTAAACTTATTCCAGATTGGGAGGAGAGAGAAATGTTGATGATATAACATTCAATACATAAGCAACTATTTTTCTGAAATGAAAATTTGTACAGAAAAGACTTTACTGGATCGGGCTATCAAATTTCCATGATTTCTACTGCATATTCCTATAGCCCCCTACTCAGCCGACAGTCCATGTCAGATATATAGTGCGTATCTTACTATTATTTCTATGTGAAGTTTAGTCAAGCTAATTTGTTTCAAAATATTGTTCATGTTTAAATTTGATTACATTTGACCTTAATTACTTCCAGGTTGATGGACCAATGTTGATCTACTTCTTGGAGATGGCCAACACAGAAGTAATACACATGGCTCACAGTGGCAAATCTGATTTTTATTATGTTCGGCGCCCCTACACGGACGCCCTCATCAAGCATCACCAATGGATGATAGCCCCAAACCGTTACATATATTGTGTGCCGTCTTGCTAATAATATCTCTACAAATTTCGGTTAAAAATTAAAAATGCTACCGTAGTTGCAGCTTTTGTATATTTAACTTTTCACTTCCTTCCAAGGATTCACGGGGAGAAAAGCAAACATACACCAATTGCAGATCGTCACCACATCGAAAAAGTATGTACTAAGTTTGGAATTGCTGCAACATTAAACTTTCATTCAATTGTCCTACATGTAAACGTTCAGTTGATGATAATATTTTGAAGGCAAAACCACTTCAAACTTCTGGATCTTTCATACATGTCATGATAAGAGCTACTGAAGGTTCAAAATAAATTGTTCAGGGGTGTAACTGTTATGGATTTTTGCGGTTGCTACAAGCGACAGATTTAAAGAACCAACAAACAATTTCTGTCAAAACTGTGACGCCTTATCAAATCCGTTCCTTTTAATCAATGTTATATATATAAGAAAGCCATCCATTTTAATATCTAATATTAAATGATTGAATGTTCAGATGAATGACAAAATCGAATATCTATTTAAACAAATTGAAACAAGGAAAGAGACAAATAATATTGAAAGAGAAATATACAGAGACAAAATGTCGCAAGTGCCTCTTTGTTATGCAAACTTACACTATATGCTTCTCCCACAAATCTTATGAAGACAAAATTTGTGCTTCCGTAGATGTTGGTAATGAAAACATCCCACGTTGCATCCTTTGGTAGAGTCAAGGGTTCTGAAGAAAGAAAATATATAAAGCTACAAATATTGATGACCATCACTGCATAGCATTTACTTTTGAAGTGCATTACGTTTTTATGTATTCATTTTTCTCTTTCTATAAATATGAGTTACTGGTTATTAAAAGTTTTCAACAGACATACAAGGTCGCCTGTATGCTGGCATATGCTTTGATGTTGCAATCATTATGCGTGCACTGTATAGAGAAAGCATAAATCATTAGACAATCCTCCTGTTTACCTCAGTGCGATAAAAAGCTACCGAAATAAACAATTATCCATTACAGTTGGTTATTGCCAGCACGTTCTATCTCTCTACATTGCAGTATGTTTGTGATTAACATCATTTGTATCCTTATTTCACTAGTTACTTTTAGTGCACATAATATTGTTCAAAATAAAACGTTTCTCTCTGAATATTCTTTATATTACAATGCACTGCAATCACATATTACAAGTGTCTATATTGCCACATGTAATCCAAAAGAAATCTAGTACAATGAATTAATGCGTCAAAATATTGTGTCATCTGTATTATAGCGCAACTTCCCTAAGCCGGCCGCTCTGTAACCTGGCATGCTCTGTACACTGGTTAAATTGTTACAGATTATAAATAATCATCAGGGCTACTAAAGAAATTCATTTACACATCAAAACTTTGAGATTTATTTTTATAGTGAAACTTCCAAATAACTGCCTCTGCGGACGAAGCACATTTCATGACACCAATAAAGTTTTCAAATATCACCCCTACCTCTTTTCATTGGATATCTTTATGAAAAAGTCAAATTGTTTTACCCAAATATGTTCATGTTTTACAGAAGTATATTGTTTGTTTGAAATGAAAACTGTCCATCCGAATTTTCTACATTTTTCAATCCACTACAATCTCGTGTAAATGGATCATTTAAAGCGATAGAAAATCATCG
>JAECUM010025132.1:0-18021 GCA_016617855.1 Megalonaias nervosa | reverse complement strand
TGCCTTTTATCCCCATAAAGTGTGCTATTTCAGATAATTATGAATGCCCGCATTGTTAACACGTACGTGTTACGCTTAAATACCTCAATGTTCATTCACAAATTAGTACACTTGTTTCGGAGTATATTATGTGCGTTACCGCTATCATGTTGTTCAAGGATGCGTTAAGAGATGTCTTTTTCACTTGCTGCACATTTTTATCAAACGGTTTGTCTGATTACATCTTAAGTGTATGATGTCTTGTATATTTAGCATTTTATTTGTAGTCATTTGCGTGGACATCTGCAGGATTAATTCTATAACGTGGCTTATATTACGGAGTCCTCGTGTCTGCACGTTGACGTCAGTCTCAGCATAGACTTTATGATGCTTGATTTTGATTGGACAATAATTCTTTGTTGCCAGATCATCACAGGTGCTAAATTCTGATTGGTGAATAATAATGGTACAAAAGGGAGGTCAGCATTCACGACCTTTGTCACTCTGCAGTCTTTGTTAATGGTGCGCATTTTGAATTATATCCTTTCGATTCCATGTTGCTCTTCTAACTTCGATGTTAGATGTGGTCATGGTAAAATTGCTAAACTATGTGACTAATTTCTATGCACAAAAGTACACAAGCAGAGATGTTATTTTGTGAGTTTTGCAAAGATACTTGATTTGGACTCCTTTCTTTTGGGAATTTGAATAGCCTAAACTTGCATCGAAAATCTCTATTTATAATCAGTGTGCCTGTCATATTGATACTTTATTCCTTTATAGAATACACACTTTTTGTAAAATTCATATAACAGAACTTTTTATCCTGCTTGGGAACAAACAGTTCCACCAAGACGGCTAATCGTAGAACCAGTGAAACAGACGTATTTGGTGTACCCAAACCGCAAAACTGTGAACCATAACATTACAACGAAAGACTACGGTTTACCTGTACCCAAACCAGGAACTTTGTGAGCAAGTTGTTGTTGTTTTGAGTGTAATGCCATATCTCACCGTAAGATAAGCTATAGGTGGCGGCTAGACAGTATAACTGGTAGAGGATGAACCCCGGTAAGAACCACCGACCCACGGGAAGCTACTGGCAAGCTTTCTCACATACCCACATTGGCCAAGCCCGTGACTCAAACCCACGTGGACTGTGGTGAGATGGCAGTGATCGGCAAAGGCGAACGCATTTAGACCACCACCTGGGGCCCCTCCGTGAGCAAGAACCTAAAGCACCAATGATTATTGTGCACACGCAATAATAAACCTTGAACCCAGACTAGGTTCCTTTCTTTATACCCCCCCCCCCCGTGCAGATGAATAAAGAATAAAGGAAAACACAATATTGAACAACAGTAGCTTGCTCCACTCAGGACTTATCATTTTAACCCTGCCTAAAGAAATAACAAGATACACATGAGTATTGTAGTCTTCATTGCTAGTTAGTTGCTTGACACGCTGCATCTCCATGCTCTTGCATGCTTCAGCTGTGTACATCTGTAATAAGTATTTAGAAGTACTTGCAGTTAGAATAGCATATGTAATTTTTTGCTGTTTGCAGTTAGTCATAGCTTTTTTGTTACCAAGCCTTATGACCAAAACCATGTGCTACTAACTGATACCGCTTGTACTAACAATGCTTTTTTATCCCGCAGTCCGAACTTTAGCATGTCCCTTCAGACGTTGAGAAGGCCCGGGGCATGGTTATATTGAAATTTATAACGCCAAAACAAGCCTATATAATTTACTAAAATATTTAAAAGACAATTAAGTGCACAGTGAAGTATATTTATTATTTTCATAATTGTTTATTTTTTTAAACAAATACCTTTCGAGGCCGATTAGGGGTGGAGGCCCGTTTCATATCCCCCGTCTCCCTTCTGATTGGGCCTGTACATTAGTACGCCACCATTTTTCAATATTTCATGTGACTTGATTTGTTTGACTCACCCGTTCTGTCATTAAATACTGTTACCTTCATGTGATGCCTCTGCTCCTTAAATGCATCCTTTGAATAAAATCGCACCCTTGGAATAAGACTGTATATTCTCAAGTGAACCAAAAGCTGGTGACAAGAACGATCCTTACTGGATCTGTTGCACGTGCGTGTGGGGAGCTGTGACAACACATACATGCTTTACAGTCCAGAATTCCACATCAGAATAGCACATGAAATATATAGTGCAATGCCCGATGCACACAATGGAAAACAAATGTGAAAAATAAATAGTTATAAGACAGTTAATACAAAGGTTTTACATACAAAGATGCATATATACATTATTATCACAGCCATCTCTAAATTGTAAAATTTATATAAAACCCTCTTCAAAATATCTTTAACATCCGTATAATTTTGTGGCAGAAGCGCACACCAATTTTTCTTACGAGTCTATTTTGGACGTCAAATATCACTATGGATGTAATTTATACAGTGTATTGTTGTGTTCCTGGAGATACATATGTTCAATTTATTATTTCAAAGAATTGTGTATTTAATATTGCCGTGTGTGTGTGTGTGTGTGTGTGTGTGTGTGTGTGCGTGCTTAAAATGCGCTGTTTAATAGGCAATAATATCACGTCTTTATAGGTATAAATGCCCTAAATAAAAATCCATTTAATTTTTAAAAAATATGTCAGGAGGGCCTGGTACATACATATATACATACATGATAGTGGCAATTGTTATAATAATAATAATAATAATAATATTAAAAATCTTCTTCTTCTTCTTCTTCTTCTTATTATTATTATTATTAAAATAGGTCAATTGACCGTCCTAGGAAAAAAAAAAAGTAAAATAGAAAAATTCAAAATAAAAAAACTGGGATGAGTGAGTTATAAAGAAAGTTTGATAAAAGTACAACCTAAAAAAAAGTAAAATAAATTTTGAGATGCCGCCACGAATTTCGAACTCTTGTTTGGCAAGCTTTACACACAGAAAGAAAGACAAATGTGGGTTTTGATATACAAGATGGACCCTTAGCAACAAACTTCGTTTTGCGTGAATGACTCAGATGTAACTATTCGATGTTCTGAAGGTTCCTTTGTCTGAAGTATTTCTGTACAAGAGCCAGTGCCGGATTATCCTAGTAGCAAAAGAAAGTAGCATATGCTACGTGCGCCGCACTTTCAAGGGCCCCGCGCTAAATGCTTTCAATCAATGAATTACCTACATGTAAATAATACTATTACTGAAATGTCAGACATATTTGTCGTATTATCTGGCTGTATAGCAGATGAAAAAAATACAATTACTTTACTATGCAAGTTAAATATTTATGTTTTTTAATATTTGTGGTTTATGTTTAATTTAGGGGCCACTTTGTAACATATGCTGGACCGCTTCGGTGGCCTAGTGGTTAGAGAGTCTGCCTCGAATGCGGGAGGTCGCTGGTTCGAACCAGCTAAGTCATACTGTTACGTATATGTAATTAGATTGCTTGTGTGTTAGTTTTAAATTCTTTTTTATTTTATTTTTGTTTCATTACATTTTATTGTAATGATGTGTGTATGTGATTTGGATTTTTAACGTAGCTTTAAGCAATTTTTCAGTCATATGGCTACGATGTCTGCAGTGTGGCAGTTTTCAGTGACGTCTAGCACTGGGGCATCATGCTGCAGACATGTAGCATGAAGTCCCACCCAGTCACATTATCCTGACACCAGGCCGACCAGTCCTAACACTAACCTCTTAATGCTGAGCGCCAAGCGAGGCAGCTGTTAGTACCATTTTATGTCTTTGGTATGACTCGGCCGGGGATTGAACTCACGACCTCCTGCATCCGCGGCGGACGCTCTAACCACTAGGCCACCGGAGCGGTCTATTGTAATGATAATTTTCATGGGATTTGATATTTTTAAAAAAAATTCAGTCTTCTGTTTTGACCTGATTTGAATGCAAAGTATTACTTTATCACTATTTTTAGCTCACCTTGGTTCAGACATTTGTAAACATTAAGCGAAAACGAATGGCTATTACCAAGGTCATGTTCGGCCCACGTGTTAGCCAAGTTGTAAACAGCCTTTCTTTTTTATTTTTATTTATTTCCAGCGTGAGAATCTGATTCTTAGATAGGGCTATTCTGGGCTACGTGTAAAATGGTTCTTCTTTTTTTTTTACTGTGCTGTTCAAATTAGTGATCACATAGTCCCTTCACGTGAGCCACCATGTGATCTAAAATCGTGGGTTAAGACAGACGATTTCTAGTAGATTTGCCAGTCGTATCTTACACCTTTAGAGCTCAAGGTGTTTATTTTATGTTGATGCCAGTTGATTTAGACTTCTTCTATTTTGTGGATTTAATAATTTATATTCTCTAGAAAAAAAAACCAAAAAACACAAGTGCTCTTATTTATAAAAATTCTGGGACAAAGACATTTAGTGGAAATTTATTCTGGAATTCTAAAAGGGAACATAAATTGTGATTCAACGAGGACCTGTTGCCATCAGTACAACTACCTCATCTGACGTCATCGCCTTCCATATTGAACTTTTTCGAGGTTCGAACCTGGATTCAATTAGAACTATTTAGTGATAGGACTTATATTTTTGAATTCTAGGATTAATTTTTGGATTATATTCACAAACCGTAAGTCCTATTTCATATTTTTATCTTGTTTTCTAGGGAAATAAATTATTTTGTTAAAACTTACAAAGCTTGTTGGCTTCACTCTTTTCTTTTTTTAACCTTTGTACGAGCCTACACGTAACAATACCAAAATCTTTTTTAAAAAATGGTATTAACAGCTGCCTCGCTTGGCGCTCAGCATTAAGAGGTTAGTGTTAGGACTGGTCGGCCTGGTGTCAGAATAATGTGACTAGGTGGGACTTCATGCCACATGTCTGCGACATGATGCCTCAGTGCTAGACATCACTATAAACTGTCACACTGCAGACATCGTAGCGATATGACTGAAAAATTCTTAAAGCTACGTTGAAAATCTAAATCACACACACACATAACATATGCTACAGGCTCCGCACTAGCTTAATCAGACACTGCCAAGAGCTCTATATTCCGAACATTTTAGCCCAAAGTTCCATTGTTCCAATGGTTCTCAAGTTAGAAGAATACAGAGTCAATAGTCCCAAAGGCTCCCTGGTCTTAAGGTTCTTAACTTGGTAGATAAAAGTTGAAATGTTCACAAGTCGGAAGTTTCGTTTGTCCAGAGGCTTTCGTCTTTGCTAGCCAAGGTTCCGATGTGTTAACCATATCTTCAGATATCCGTAGATAGGTTTAACACATCGGAACCTTGACTAGCGAAGATGAGAGGCTTTGACATAGGGTTAAGTGGTCCGTAGGTTCATTTGTCCGAAAATTTTTATAACGGGTTCACAAGTCCGAAGGTTCCTTGATCCTAAGGTATTTGAAAATGGGTTATTTGTTAGAACAGTCAATATCTGGACTATTGAACCATTCTTTGAGACCACTGAATATTCGGACAAACACCCTCGCACAACAGAACCATAGGGACATTGAACCTTTCTTTCGGACTAACGCACCTTCGAACCACTGAACCTCAGGGCAATTTAGCTTTCTATTGACATACCGACGATGATCATCTTTTAAATAAGATTTTGAGGGTAGTCTTGAACGATTTTGTTTTATTCACTTACAATAGTTGCATTTTTCGTGGTGGGATTGGGGCGGGAGGCAATTATCGTATTAAGGGAATAATAATAATAATAATAATAATAATAATTATTATTATTATTATTATTTATTATTATTATTAATAGAGCAGAAATAGTAGCCACTACTTACTAAGGCGAATAATTAAGATAACTATTTTAAACTTTTTCTGGATTTTACCATTTCTTTTGTTTCGTTTTGATTTCCGGGGTGGGGGGATACTATCGCGTCAGTAGGGTTCTGTTAAACTCTATTAATACATATTGGTCGAAGTCGTAGTGGTAGTAGCGTTTTGTCTGATAAAAATATAATTACATATCATACCTTTTTTCGTATCTATTTAGTGACAAAGGTCTGATGCAATACACGTTACCTATACGTGATCAAGGCTTGTTTTCTCCGATATAACGTAAGGCCTTTTGTATACTTGCTACAAAGCGTCACCTAGTGGTAATATTCTCATCATCGTAACACGTGCTGGAATATACACAAAGCACACGTTGTTCACATGATCAGATGAATTTCATTGGTTAAGACGAACGTAACCTCTTGTTTGATAGGCGCAGCCGTCCCCGCCTTCATGGCCAAGTTTGTTGTGGTTCGAAAACACCCTTGTGTGAAACAAAATACTGACCAATTTTTCAGGTTCACTTCAAAACACAGACAAGATGCGAGTTTGCAACGTTATCTACCCTCCATCACCGCCAGAAACACCGCCTTCAATGGTGCAAGTAAGTTTAAAATTGTTTTATCTCATTTTCTTTATTTTCGTTTCATTTCACTTCTTTTAGACAACGTATCGAGTTCGACGGCCAAACATAAGCAGAGCCGGAGATGAAGCATGAAATATCGTGTGCATTTTGCTCGCTTTTTTTCTTTCGAGTTCCTAAAACCATGGTTTTTATTCATGAAATGAAAAATTTTTGTGCGAGAATTAATGACTGGATAATGAGTTATTGCGTTCTGTAACTATTATCATCACCGGTTTGTAGCTTGATTTTAAAACGTAGCTGGCGAAATAATGGCTATATTTTAAAGTTGTTTCAGCAAGTTTCATTATTTAAAATACGCTAAATATTAAATATTATTTAAAAACCTTTCTGATCCGGTTTTACGATGTCCGCGTCAACGTGTAACCAATGATAAGAAACTAGGTCCTTTACTACGTTCATGATGATTTCACGATGTAAACGAATGATCTCCCTTTGACCATGACCTTATTTGCATATGTTTAATAACAAACCTTTACATTTACCTTTTTTTTCATCTTTTTTTTTTTTTTTTTTTTGGTGCCAGCTTACATGCCTGCTTGCACATGCACTGCGTCATTATGCTATTTATTTACATGTACTATAGAAGGTAAAGATCGTATCCTATTTCCTGTGTTTTGATCATGCACTTCACGTGGGAGAAGGCTGTGCACACGGCACTCGGCATGCTCTAAGGTCGTGATAGATATTGACACACTGTTAAATCGCTTTCTTCAGTCGCCGTGCTGCATTTGTCACGCGGTTGGGTTGTTAAGAGCAAATATGTATTTTGCAGTTAAAGCGCATTCCAACTGCTTCATAAATTAAAAAATATATTCAAATTGTATTGTACAAGAGGTGCAAAACAACTTGGAGTTAAAAAAATGCGGCTCATTGTCTCAAAAATAATTTTTAAAAATCGTTGTTGTTGTTGTTGTTGTTGTTGTTGGGCTTAACGCCATTTTTCAGCACACAATAGGCTATACATGGCGGCCAGTATTAATGGTGGAGGAAGAAACCGGGAAATCCCCGGAAAGAACCACCGACCCACGAGAAGCTACTGGCAAGCTTTCTCACATATCCACATTCGCCGAATCCTAGACTCGAACCCACGCAGACAGGGGTGAGATGGTAGTGATCCGTAACGGAGAGCGCTTTAGGCCCCTTAAAAATCGTACTTGACATAAAGAGACTAGGCTTATTATACTAAAGAACTTTTTAGAAAATGTTTCAATATTTCGATAATAAATTCCTGTTTAAAGTTCTTTGTTAAAAAAACCATATATAGAGCCATTACTGTCTGCCTTGCAGAATATTGTTCCATTGGCAGTCATATTTTGAAGTGATAATGAAGATTAAAGTCCAAGTTGAAAGGTTGCGAGACCAACAAGTTCTTCTCCAGTTTATTTTTCAGACGTGACTGGTGGTGGTCCGTCACCAGTCATGTTGGACAAAAAGGCGGAGGACACCTTGTCGCCACCAGTCATACCAGGGAAAAAAAAAAGGAGAACAACTTGATGGTCAAATTGTTGCTATGACAGATTTAGTGCAAGGACATCCTCGACGTTCATTTGGGTAGATAAAGGGGAGTGGAATAAATAAAGGAAAAATAAATTGTCCCATTTCCAGTTAAGTAAACATTAAGAAAATAATTGGGTTGTATCATGTTTAAGTCCGGCATTCTGTTCTAGTTACATTTTTAAGTGGACGGTACTGGTCATTTGGCTAAGTACTGCTTTGCAATCCTAGCTTTGGGATTGAGAAACGCACTTGTTGGAAACAGTCCACTTCCACTATTATGTGAAATATTGCAATAAACTGCGGGTCATGTTACATTCATACTGATGAAATTTTTAAAAATGTTTTCCTCGGTGAATGTTGCTACATATTTTAACATACATACATATATATATATATATATATATATATATATATATATATATATATATATATATAGTAGGAATTCACAATACATGTATACAACTTCAAATTATTCTGTATCAGGCAGATAGGTTATGTGGGGAAGAGTTTTTACAAGCAAATTAGAAACATATTTTGTTTTTTTTAAAAAGGCCTTTACAGCAGGAATTAATTGCTAGAGAACTAATATATAAATAAAAAGATTTATTTGATTTTTTCCCAGATATTTTGTCAGGGAGATAGCATGCATCAAGAAGATTCAAACTCGACAATTATTGATGATAAGATTGAGCAGGAGGCAGTGGAAACCTTACTCTCCATTAGCAAAACTCCCCCAAGACCAAACTATGAGGCCTCGAATGATTCCTTCGTGTCCACAGAATGTGGTCCAGCATATCTACCTGGAGACTCACCACAAACATTGAACAGCGTCAGGAATCAGAAGAGCATGGAAAAGGATGAATTTGAGTCCAGAATGAAGTTGTTTGTAGAAAATCAACAAGTTAATAGAAGATCAAAATTGGCTCAGGTTAGTTAGTGCTAGAGGTGTGATGAATCCATTTAATTTGTAATGGTTTAAACAAGTCGAATTATCACACATGTACATTACAGTTCCATATGTGAATTAAAACAAAGTTTGTTAGGTTTTTGTTTTTAAGCTGTTCAGCTTTTTTGGGAAGATACCTTCCAATTTGAGTTGCAGGAACATGACCATCAAAACATTTTGAGGCAAAGCATTCACTTTTGGTAAATAGGTAATGTCACCATTAGTCTTACAGTGTTAGTGACCTCCCTGATAGTTTTTTTTTTTTTTTTCAGGTTGCTGTATTACTGCCTAAATAATGGTGTTGTATAGTGTGTTCCTAGGGTGACTGACATTGGAATGAGAAGCCAAATTTTCAGAAATATCATTCACATTTGGCAGCCCATATCAGTACTTTCCTACAAACTAAAGTCATATAGCTTTAGTTGGGCTTTACTTACTTTGTCTTTTGCTGTAATAAATTCAGATTCTGACAGAAGCAAAAAAAAAACTTTTCAAGTTCCTGTTTACCTATAATTCAGTTGGCAGGAATACAACAGAAGCAGAGAATGCCAAAATCAGATTAAGTTGAGGCATGTTTCTTTAGTTAAATGAATGAAAAAAATACTCTAATATTGAATAAGGTGTTTAGATAGCTTCATTTCATTCAAGATACTTGTCATCCTTTTAAACAATTTTGGCATTGATTGCTTGCATTGCATTCCAGCCAACTGAATTGTAAGTCAATGGAACTTGAAAATACGTGCTTTTTGCTTCAGTCAGAATTTGAATTAATTAGAAAAAGATGTCAGAATAAGTAAAGTCCGATATATGCCTTAAGTTTGTAGAAAAGCATCAATATGGGCCACCAAGTGTGTGGATATTCCTGAAAATTTGGCTTCTGAACACACTACACAGTGCCATTATTTAGGCAGTAAGATGGCGACCTAACAAACACAACAAACAGGAAGGCATCTTGCATTGTAGGACTACATTACAGTTACCATGTGCACAATGTGACATCCATGAAAAAAGTTGTAGCAAATATATTTTTCTGTTTGAAATTTATAATTGACTTTGATGAACCAAGTTTTAATCTTTTAAACTGTTAAAGAGTCTCCCAAAACTAGACCCCTTGTTACTGGAAGCTATAAAACAAAAATTCTCCGGAGTCACTCTGTGTAAGCATTAGTAACCTTTCCCTTCCCTTTATTGTACAACTTTTCATAGTTTATATTCATCTTGCTTTCATCCTGCCTGTGAAGTACAGGCAAGAAAGACGAATACTGTTTCATTTTACTGATCTTGTTTGTTTTTGACATAAGTGTTGATTTTTTTTTTTGCATTTAGCTCCATTTCATAGAAAATCACAAAAACAAATAAAACATGTCATGGTGATCTTTTTGGATTCAAGTTAGAAATCTTTTGGAAGCAGAACAGGTGAAACATTAAACAACGTTAAACAGGATTTTTAAATTAAACTTTTAATAACCTTCAATAAAATAAAACTTTTGATGTGTAGTATTTGCAGTAGAACAGGTTATGATTTCACCTTGTTACTATAAATAGAATTTATCTACGTGCTCTGCCATATTATTAATGGACAAATGGCACAAAACTGTAGTGTACTCGTTATGCTTTTGCTGAACTATACTTTGTATTCTGTGAACTACTTTTCCTCACTTGTATCAGTGCGTACATAAAAATAATGCAGGGTAATTTCACATTGAGAATATTGTCTTCAGTTAGCACTACTTATTGAAACTCGGCAACCACATTGCAGTGTCTGTAGGGTTTAAAATGTGTCCCATATGAGGGTATTTTTAGTCATGAGGTCATTGTACGTGACATAACATATGCCTAATTCCTAACCTGCCACATGCTATTCTCACCACTATTTATATTATTATTATTATTATAAGAAAAAGATGCCTTTACATTAAGTTATTACAAATTATTATTATAATTATTATTATTATTATTATTAGAAAAAGATGCTGTCACATTAATAATGTGCATGATATATGCCTAATTCCTAACCTGCCCTACGCTATTCACACCACTATTTCTATTATTATTATGATTATAAGAAAAAGATGCCTTTACATTAAGTTATTACAAATTCTTATTATTATTATTAGAAAAAGATGCTGTCACAATAACAGTGTGCATGATGTATGCCTAATTCCTAACCTGCCCTACGCTATTCACACCACTATTTGTATTATTATTATTATAAAAAAAAGATGCCTTTACATTAAGAATTCATAAGGGGAGCAGATTTTGGTGTAGTTCAGAATGGTAGTTCAAGACACTGCCCACATGTAGCTAGTTTTAATCATGAAGCCATTGTGCATGACATAATATCTGCCATGCTGTTTTTACCACTATTTCTGTTGTTATTATTAGAAGAAAAGTATGCATTTACATTAACAGTATATCTGCAGAGCAGATTTTAATACATACAGATATACATTTACAGATGATCTGTTTATAATGTGGTGTTTTGTTGTTGCAGTAGTTCAGCCTGGTAGAATGTTCGTATCCTTGTATTTCATTATGAACTCTTTGTTTTACAGCTTCTCCTTGAAGGAACTTTAGAGAATGAACCCATTATTAAACCACGAAGTCAGGCTGTTTCCGTCATTGTTCCCAACACTGCAGCCAGGAGGCCATTAATTGCTAATCAGAGGGAGACAACTTCAACAGCTTCAACCCATACTGTTTCATCAAGCATTTCATCCCAGGCAGTTGCTTATAATATTCCTATCCAGTCTGAAGTAACTGTTCAGACAGAGCCATGTCAGCCTACTGCCAGTATTAATTCAGAAATATTAGGAATTAAACCACTGACTGGAGCACCATCAATGAACACAAGTGTAGTGCAGTACCCAGTAATGGTGACAAACATTTCATCAAATGTCTTGCAGTTGCCAACAGCAACTCCTATTGTGCAGGTATTTGTTGTAAATCAAAGCACATCTAGTTATCCATTTGTGCCCATAAATCAGAATTTTACAGGCAATAATGTGTCTGACAGACTGTGTCACATTGCCCCAGCTCCAGCACCATCATTCCAGAATTCTAGGATAAATACAGAGAACCAGTCCAATCTTGATTCATCTAGGAGACGAAATCATGTATGCCCATACAAAGACTGTGGAAAGACATATTTCAAAAGTTCTCATCTGAAGGCACATTACAGAACACATACAGGTATTTTATTTTTGAAAATTTTATGATTGCTGGAAACTTTTATACTTCAAATTGGCCCAATTATAATTTGAATATGAAATGGAATTAATCTTGGAGCACTAAAAGAATTTAATAGTATGTAAAGTAAAAGAACCGAATGAATAGTACATAATTTCTTGGTGTAGTTATTTTTGAATAGGATTGGATATTTTTATAGAAGATGTACTATTAAACCTGCTACAACAGCCAGTGTCCATCTGCATAAAAAGGCCATCAGTAAATAAAGACCAGTATCCATAAATCCTATTTATACATAATACAGATGTGCTTCAAAACAACATGTTCATAAAGGCCACTTGTAAATGATCACCAAAGAAGTTGCACTCGCCTATGTACAGCTTCAAGTGCGTTTATGATTTTATAAAATGGCCGTCAGTACTGTGATTTTTGTACATACTTGCTATTCTTAAAAAAAAAAAAATACCCCAAATGTTGACTTGTGATGCTGGCAAAAGCACAAAGAAAAGTTGCTTCCCTTACTTAATTATAGCACTAGTTTCCATGTAAGGGAGGAAACTCCTAGTATAGCAAGTAAACAAGGAGAAACTGCTGTTGATGTAACAAAATTAATGAAATATCGCCAACCAAAACAAGTATTTTTGTTATCTTAGAAATGTCTTTGTTGACTACATGCTTTATATAACAATAAATTATTCATATTTTCACTTCATCTCCAACTTTATTTTTATTCAGGAGAAAAGCCATTTGCCTGTGATTGGGAAGATTGCCACAGAAAGTTTGCTCGATCAGATGAGCTATCCCGTCATAAGCGTACACATACAGGAGAAAAGAACTTTGTCTGCCCCTTATGTGAGCGGCGATTCATTAGGAGTGACCACTTGGCTAAACACATTAGACGACACAACAATCAAAGTCCCAAGAATCCCATGTTAGATAAAAACATTGCAAGAAATATCAAAATGTTGGACATTTTAAATGAAAATACTTGGGCCACAGAATTGTCAAAAGATTTGCCAATGGCAGTTGCTGATTAATTCATTTATGTTGGAATGGTGATTAATTTAATTGTTGTCTTGCCTTGCAGTAAAGGCGGATATATGTTTAGATATCTTTTAAGACTATTTTAGTAAGGGGAATCCAGCCACCCTAAATTGTGTAAAACCATGGACATGAACAGATATGTGTGTATTGTTAGGAGTAGGAAAGATACAATATTTTATTCATAAAAATGTCTTTCTTCATTAAAATGCCTTTTTAGTATAAGCGCTGTGTTGGCTGAGTGGTTAGAATGTTCAACCCATAACTAAAAAGGTGCAAGTTTGAATCCTTTGACTAGACCAGCTCTGGTCATCAACTGTGGTCATTGGGCAAAGCCACTTTACTTCAGTTGCCTAAGAACTAAATAACCTTTTTGTGTTGCTGTGCAGTAAAACACCAAACTGAGCCTTGTTAGTACGATCTAGGTAAATTTGAGGTGAACTTTTGAATTTCGGTTTTTACATGAGCACAAGAGGGAATAAATTTGCACACTGGTACATTTAATTGTGGTGACTGTTTAATTTGAGTATTTTGTCTGCTACTCTTAGATAAATAAAATTGGCAATATTCATTTGTTTTCATATAACAATTTACCAATTCT
Source organism: Megalonaias nervosa (assembly GCA_016617855.1). Taxonomy (NCBI): domain Eukaryota; kingdom Metazoa; phylum Mollusca; class Bivalvia; order Unionida; family Unionidae; genus Megalonaias; species Megalonaias nervosa. Next base: position 4,353 of record JAECUM010025132.1, on the reverse strand, counting down.
TGGACATTAATAGCACGTTTGATGCTTAGTTCAATAATATCGAGCTTGCAAATGCTTTATAAAACTAAGCATTTTTTTAATATTTGTAAATGTAGTTTATTTTCTATTATTCCATTATGACATGGGCAGAGCTCTTATACTTCAAAGTTTCATCATTTTTATATTTGGCAGAATCTGTTGAATTTGTTAAATATTTTAATGTTGTACCAACTGAGGATGGTAAATGATTGTTTCTAAATTGGCAAAATGTTTTCCAATTTTCAAAAAGACGGTTGTAAATCTACTGTAGAATGAAAAATTTACAAAAGAAATTCCCCTGTCCATTTCAGAAATAGGTTTTTTGTCTAAATATAAGTGCAGTGGTAAAATGTATATTTATAGGCTTCTTTTTTTTTCCATTGGAATCGTTTGTGCACACAGATTAAGATTTATTTCATTTTGAATTTCTGATTGATTTGTATAGGGTTTTCCAGTGATGTAATTGCTGATTGGCTTTTGGAAGGATTAAAGTTTTTAAGTTGTGTATCCTTTCTGTTAAATGTGCATTTACTATCATCAAAATTCGGGTGTCAGCATCAGGCATGTACTTGGTCACTGAAGCAGTTTTGTTATGTGACAGTTGGGTAAAGACGGCATATTCATCGGTGGTTAACCCTAATGTTTCATCCTGCATCACTGACTGTATTTGATACTCATCATGATGTTTCCTTGCATATGGAGACAAGTATTAGTTTTTACATCAAATTCTCATGACAGCTGGGATGGACATTTTGACGCCTGTTAGATTATTTATACTAAATGAAAGTAATCAAAGGTAGGTCTTGCTGTAATGCAAATTTGGATGCATTTTTTTTGCTCTATCAAATTTTTTTCCACAATTTGATTTGTCACCACTTATTGTCTATATGTTGCTTTGTCATTATTTTGCAGTGCAGTTTGATTTAACAGCAAATGACTGACCATAACATTTTCCTGTGGCTGGGATTTTGTTTTGAAGCAGAATAGAAAAAATATGTTTCTCTGCAAGATAATTTGTTTGGAATGAATATAATGTATACTACCGGTAGTTTTTTTTTGTCTACTAATTGGAGCAGGAATATATTTTTGAAGCTATCTGGGGATTTGAGTGCCAGAATATTTTTGTTTAAAAAAAAGATAATCCCTGGTTCACCTAGACAAATGGTTGGTTACTAAATGCAATCGATCTGCATTCACATTTGCTTTAGTGCACTTGATAGAATTACATAAAATTTAAAGTTATGTATGTTTAATGTATAACTACCAAAGTCTATGTGCATTTATTTTACTCTTTTTTTTTGCATATAGCACTGTACTGCAAGTTGTGACATTAAATATTATTCACATGTATGCCTTTGTGTTTGTATGAAATCTGTAAACTTGAAAGGTTCAGTACCTTTAATGCATTAAATAATTTCACATTGAGGAAACGCATATTGGGAATATTGTAGCTGTCTTCTGTGCGATAACAATAATTTAGGAGAATTTTTTAAAGTTAGAATGAGGCAGTGGAGGATGTTCACAATTTTTTTTCGTCATTGTAGATACAGCATTCTATTTATTGGATGCCTTTTGCATTGATTTGATTAAAATATATTTGATTAAAAGTATCTTCTTGTTTTTTGTCCTAGGTTTATCTCACTCTCAAGCAGTGACTAACACACATCTTTAATCATATCAAACACTCCACTGATTTGGTGTTTCCATATCTCAGATGAGAAGCATGTACAAATTCTGATTGAAATCTGCTATAGACTTGCTTGCATATTTAATTACTCCAACCACACAGGCAATCACATGACCACATGCCAGTATATACATACATTGCACCCATAATTGTTTACATACATGTCATTGAACTTGATCATCAAGTAAACTTTCTGAATGATAACAAGAGCATATGACTTCAAGTTCAAGCACCTCTCCATTGAAATAGATGAACAACATGGCCTGCACAGATTGTGTGACCATGGGCTCAGCCTCAGATTGGAGTATCATCTCCTTCATATTTGCATTGAAGTTTGGCAGATAGTGCTGGATCAAGGCTATAAAATATTGGTGTACTTTTCTTTAATTGTTGTAAGCATGAAAAATGAGGAAAGAACAACATATATTTCTGCAAGAAATTGGCAGAAATTAGCTGGTGGCAGCAGTGACATTTTGAGAGAAATGAGAGTGCCAACTGGGTAGTAGTTTTCTTGGAGATTTACAAGTTCTGCTGATAACAAATTTTAAACCTCAATGTGTGCACAAAATGCCTGCTTTAACATCTGATATACCCCTTTTCAATATGGTCACTAGTAGGTTTTGAGCATTAGGGGTCATCTATGTAATGTGTGGAGACCAAGATAGCAGCTAGTATTGGGCAAGTTGACCAAAACTTGAAATTTTCAACAATTATACTGTATAAAATTACATATGTAATTAGCAGTGCAAGATAAATGAAGGTAAACTCCCCATTTTAGTTCAACTTAATTAGGCAGAAAGTTCTGTGCAAATTATATTAAATGGGATTGTGTGGTACTGATAGAACTTTACAAGAAGTTTCACAACATGTCAAGCAAACATGACCTGGAGGTGTGGTAACCGCTTAAAGTATCAGGTTATGGGTTTTGTTTAAACTGCAGTTTATTTCCTGTACATTATTAATTCTACCTCTGTTGCCAAAAACTTTACCAAATGCCAACCATTTTGGGATCATAAACTGATGATAATACTGTAAAATAAAATAATGATTATTTATACTACACCACTTTCTTGGGTTTAAGCTCTACTGTTCACAGATCGGAGAGCTTTTTGGATGGTCTGTTGACCGTCATTGATCAGCACAAGTTTGTTATCACTACTCCTAAACTATTTGGAGGATTGTTATGAAACTTTACATTTTTATTCATCCCATGATCTAGTTGGTCCTAAGTGAAAATGGTGTTACATGGACATCAATACGTCTGCCACAGTAGCTATCACTTTTCCTGGATGGATGGTCTTATGATCATGGAGTTTTCACTAAAAGACTTCTTATGTAGTTGGTCCCAAATGAAAATGGCGCAAATCTGACATTCACAGAAGCCATCTTGAAAATCTTGTTATTGATACTCTTCTTGAATGAAAGTCTGATTGACATGGAGTGTTCACCAGAAGACTTCTTATCATGTCTAAATGATCCTAAATGAAATTGGTGCTGATCTGATATCCAATATGGCCACAGCTGCCATCTTGAAAATGTTAATGCTATTCATCCTGAAAGTCAAGTCAACATGAGATTTTCACCAGAATATTTTTAATGTTTTCTTCGTCTTTAATGAAAATGGTGTCAATCTGACTGCCAGTATATCCACTACAGCAGCTAATATGAACACAGTGTTATCACAGTAGAACATTCGGGCAGTGTGATTCCCATGGTATAAACACTCCATTGTTTGGGCAATATGATCCCCACATTAGAAACAGACAAATCCTTTCAAAATACTATATGCATATATGCCACAATAATTCTCTATTGTAATGTATTTTCATGTAAGGAAATAATATGAAATATATTGTATAGAAATATGACAATGAATTTAAATTATTCTCACATTAAGAAAACCCCCACATTCTTTATGAAAACTGTTTCGGTGACCTAAGTGGTTACAGCGTCCACCTCGGACGTGGGAGGTCGAGGGTTCGAACCCCGACCGAACCATACCAAAAACTTTTTAAAAAATGATAATTGCAGCTGCCTCACTTGGTACTCAGCACTACGAGGTTACACCGCTTTGATGGCCTAGTGGTTAGAGCGCCCGCCTTGGATGCGGAAGGTCGCGGGTTCGAACCCCGGCTGAGTCATACCAAAGACTTATAAAAATGGTACTAACAGCTGCCTCACTTGGCGCTCAGCATTAAAAGGTTAGTGTTAGGACTGGTGTCAGGATAATGTGACTGGATGGGACATCAGGCTACGTGTCTGCGACATGATGCCCCAGTGCTAGACCATCACTATAAACTGTCACACTGCAGACATCGTAGCAACATGACTGAAAAATTGTTAAAGTTACGTTAAAAATCCAAATCACACACACACACGCGCGCGCACTACGAGGTTAGTGTTAGGAGTGGTCGGCCTGGTGTCAGGATCATGTGACTGGGTGGGACATCATGATTAGACATCACTATAAACTGCCTCACTGCAGAAAATTTAGTGATATGACTGAAACACTGTTAAAGCTTCGTAAAAATCCAATTCACATATACCTACTTCTCAGTGAAATATATTAAATAGTATGGTCACAATTAAATATATATTCTGCTAGCTATATATTCTCACATAGAAATCAATCTCCGCATGTTATATTT
>JAECUM010025130.1:0-30013 GCA_016617855.1 Megalonaias nervosa | reverse complement strand
ACATTCAACATTGTGCCACACCTTAAATAACACAGTGGTACTTTATGGACTCCAAAATCATGTTATATCAGGGTTTCACTGTACTGTATTAAAGACTTAATTACATTCAGAGTGTATTTATCAAGCACTGTTTCTCATACTTCTTTTGTACTCAGTAAAAGAAGTCTTTTCTTAACATAATGTTCTGTTCTACAATCAGAGCGCCCACCACCGTATGAGACGAACAGAGATAATTATATTCCTCCGCCCCCCAACCAGAACAAGCAGAGTAAACCAGACAACGGGAGCAGAACAAATCAGGTCTCACTTCCCCTTTTACTCGGAGCTTTCCTGGTCTTCCTGAGGCTTGCCAGATAACGGGTTACAGTCATCCTCTGGCCAGAAAACCGGGTTTACAGTCATCCCATAGTGAGATAACTGGGGTTACAGTCATCCTCTGTTCTGGTTTATTAAAAAAAAAAAAATATGCACAGAGGGCAGAGAAGAAAAACAACATTATTTTCTTAAGTTGCACCATTCCCTTAATAACTGTAGTTCATGTGATCACAAATATTAGATAATTATTTACATTTTCAAATGAGGCAGTATCATTATATACATAGCAATTGTAAAATGTAATTTCCTTTGTTATTTTGGTAGACTCACAAGCCCTGGTTAATTTTGAGGGTAGTTAATGGAAAAAGTAGTGCAAATTTTTCACTAGGATATTGTCTGTCTGTTTTGTTCTAACAGGGGCAGAGCCCATTTGTGTTATGTTTATAATACATGTTTCAGTTGTTAATTGTGCTTCTGTTACTGTCTTTCTGCTGTTCATAATTAAATATTCAGTGGTCATGGGATAGTTGTGATATATTTTATATAAAAAAGATAATAATGTTTATTGCCATTTAAATATGCAGTAATTCATATTGTGTAGTTTCTATTTGGCATTAAGTAATGTATCAAAATTTAATAGACATCCCCACCCCACAGGCAAACAAAAATGGGAGGAGGTGTGGGTATAATGGGGTTAGCTTGTTGATTCATCCATTTGTCACACTTTTGTTTACTTAATATTTCCTGACCTCTTCGAGATATTGTTTTGAAGTTTGGTATACTTTTGTTTCATGATTAATCATAGTGACCTGTAAGAATGGAGTCTGGCTGACCAGCACTTTAATAGTTATTTCCCTTTATATTGCAAATTGTGTCTCTCCATCCATTTGTCATGCTCTTGTACAATTAATATCTGCAGAACAGTTGGAATATTTTCAGAAAGATTGGTATTTATTTGTATCTTTACAAGAATGTGTCCCACCTTAGATTTGACTTTGTCAGATTAATAATTTTAGAGCTGCGTTCCCATTTTTTAAATTTGTATTTTCTCTTTAATGTCTTTCAGGGGATGATCCATAAGCACTCAAATACTGGTCCTGTTATTTGTTTTCTAAATTTCAAAATGTTATTCTTTTGTGTTTAGTTGCCCAGTAGGAGGTTACAGATAAAGTATATTTTAAAACTGCTATTAAATTGGATGACATTGATCTGTTAAGTCCTCCTTCATCTAAAAAATTATACAGTGTAAACATTTTTTTTCTACATTAGGAATGATTAAAAACTTGACCCACTTGACAATAAATCTTTAATATTTTCGTTTCATATTTCTGTCAATGCTCCAATAATTTAATTCAGCTGGAGAAAGGCTTTTAACTTTGATTTGTGGAGAGTATTAGATTTTAAACAAATAATTAAATATATTGGTTCCTGTTTACCTGGGCAATTTTAAATAGTCAATACTCCATTTTGGATTCAAGAAGAAATGCAAGGTACGTGTACCTTTATGTAGAAGACTTAGCACTCCATACAGAAACTATGTGCATGTGATAAACTAACAACATCGAGTCTTTTGTTTTATTGGCTACTGTACAATGACATCTACATGAAATTGGATTCAAGATAGTTAACTATTAAATACAGTTAAATACAGTATATTATGCTGTTGAGTTGGATATTTATGACAGTGCAGCACAATTTTAATGAAGTATGATGCTTAGGGCACACCTTGGGTGATACTTATTTTATGTTCATGCGTAATTTAATATATTTAATATACATATGTTTCTCTGTCTTGTTGCATTTCCTATCATTGACAGTATTGTGGTCATACACAGCATGGTCCAAAGAATGAGGTCCTGCAATGCAAGACAGAACCAAATGAGTGAGTCTGTGTGCCTTAATTTTCTTTTCCACATTCTGTATTGCAGCCATTTTGTATGCAACCTGTAATCTTGTTTTGTGGGGATTTTCTTAAAAGCATCATATTTTTTGTAATTGTGCAGGAATACTTGTTGTCTTCTATTTGTTTTCCTGTTTAAGTGTTGTACATTTGTTCCTGGAGAATACATGCAATCTAAAAATGTCAAAAAATACCTACTTGTAGTTAAGTTGACATTTGTTATAAAGTAGAAAGGCATATGGTTATAATGCTGGTGATAACAAAAGTACAAGGATGAGATCTTCACAAGCATCATGGGAAAATAGCAAATTTGGGTACAAATTATGAGTGACATTGGTATGGCTCACAGTACTGCTGGTGGAATAGTCCATGGGATGAGCTGTGTGTTAAGGAGCTCATGGTGTATCTCTTGATTTGGTGATGATGCATATTTTGATGAGCCATGTATTAAGCAGCTCATGATCGATGTCTGGATTTGGTGATAACACCCGTCTTAATGAGCCATGTTGTAAGAACTCCTAGTTTACCTCATGATTTGGTGATGATGCATATTTTGATGAGCCATGTATTAAGCAGCTCATGATCGATGTCTGGATTTGGTGATAACACCCGTCTTAATGAGCCATGTTGTAAGAACTCCTAGTTTACCTCATGATTTGGTGATGATGCATATTTTGATGAGCCATGTATTAAGGAGCTCATAACTGATGTCTGGATTTGGTGATAACACCCTTCTTAATGAGCCATGTTGTAAGAGCTCCTAGTTTATCTCTTGATTTGGTGATGATGCCCTTTTTCATGAGCCATGTATTAACTAATGATTTACATCTGAAATTCATGTCATGATGAGCCTTGTATTAAGGAACTCATGGATTCCATGATAACACCTATTTTCAACAGCAGTAATGTCCGAACATCAAAAATGTTTGGTATAATGATGACACTTTGGTAATAATTTTGGAGAACAGAACTTAAGTTAAAGGGCAAAACTGCTTCATTAAGTTTCTGTCTACATCTTTAACAGTTGAGTAGATAAAAGTTTTATATAATGTTTTTATCCTGGGATGAAAGTATGGATTCTCCTACAAAAAGTAATGTTAGAATAAACCTTCGATAAGATTTGTCTTTTTTTTATCTTTTTGTATCTTTTCTTATTTCCATTCATTTAATTAAAAGGAAATCTTATTTTGTAATCAAATGCAGTGGAAAATTTGAACCATTCAAATAAATAGGTCAAATGAAAACCGGTGGTGATGGAAGATTTTGTTGTAATGCCCAGTCTAATCAACTTTATACAATTTTATGTATGTTTCATGTTTTATTGGACAAATATGTGTCGATGTACATCATTTGAATTAAAAGGAATATATTTTGAATTACATAGATGCATTTGTCAAAGTTTTAGCATGCCAGTTTCATTTTTATTGTAATTATGTAGAGGCTACAGTAAATACAAATACAGTCATATACACATTGTGTCAGTATAGATGTTTTATTACATAACATGCATTATTTGAAATGAATACATTTATTAAGTAACTCTACTGACTTTTTATGCAAGTATCTACAAGGATTTCAAGGTTGTTATCACCATGAAAATGTGACATTCAAACATTTTATGTTGTTTATATTGATAATATTTCGATTTTAATAGTGTTTATTACATACTATGTGTACATATGGTTTTGATACTGTATGATAATGTATGTAAAGTGTTATATTAAATTCCATGTTTCTCTGCATTCTTTACCATTATAGAGGAGAAAAAACATAATGTTGGAATATATGAGAACTTTACTTGCGTGTTTATACCATACCTAAGAAAATGATCCTTCCTCCTTAACTTCAGCAGAGCTGTTGTGTAACATGGTTTTAATTGGGGGGTGGGATTCATTTTATCTGGTTGGGGAGAAGTTTTAAAGATTTTGAGTTTTTAAGGTTGCCGTGAAATGTTCTTTAATGAGGAAAGATTTTAGTCTTGAAAAATACTTAAAGTGAACAAAGATCTTGGATTTTTATCAAATCTCTGAACATCAGGGAAGGTATAAATCTGTACCATCCATTAATATTTGTCTCATATACTCTTGTGGGAATAGATATAATAGGTTATATGTGCTGATAATAAAACTTAAAATAAAATTAAGATAGTATGATGGTCCCTCACTATAATGTACCTCAGTATAACACTGTTCTTGATAAAACACTGGTATGGATATGGATCCCGTTACACTGGTTGAATTGTATTTTCCATGCATTGTACCCCAGAATAAGACGGCCGTGCAAATAACATGGTACATTTTTAGGGCTGACCTAAATCTGAAGTAGGAAGTATTTTGGGACTTTTGGTATAATGTCGGATTATGTGTCATTGTTATGCATTTCTCTCACAGCTAAAAGAAATTGATTTGGATGAGCTAATTAGAGAATATTTGTGTTGCAAAATTAACTCAATGAAAAATGATTTTCTTCAGAATTATTTCTTATAAAATAACAAAGTGACAAAGTTGAACTCAGAAGAAGCAGTTGCTTTCAACCCACCCATTTTTATCGTGTAAATATTTGAGTGTTCCTATACATGACTGTATACGTACTAAGTGGGCACTTGCTCTTAACTGTCAGTATTTTATTAAGATTTTCCAGTGAAGCACCACATCATAATCATGACTGTCATATAAAGGGGATGGTGTTTACTTTGCTAAGTATTAATAAAACCATTCTGCAACTACAGGAATTCAATCTTAATAAAACAATACAACAACTAGCTAAAGTCTAATGCTGTTAAGTGTTTATTAAACTATACAACTAGCTAAGGTTTGAAGTTGTCAGGTGTTGATTAAACCATACTACTAGCCAAGGTCTGATCCTGGTAAGTGTCAATCAGAACCATACCACACCCATCTAAGGTCTGATTCTGTTAAGTGTCAATGAAACTATACTAAACCCATCTAAGGTCAGATGTTGTCAGGTGTCAGTGAAACCATATTGCAACTAGCTAAGGTCTTGTGCTGTTAGGTGTCCATGAAACCATAGTACACCCATACAAGGTCTGATGCTGTCAGGTGTCAATGAAACCATACTACAGCCAGCTTAGGTCTGATGCTGTTAAGTGTCAGTGAAACCATACAACACACAGCTAAGGTCTGATGCTGTTAAGTGTCAATGAAATCATACAACACGCAGCTAAAGTCTGCTGCTGTTAAGTGTCAATGAAACCATACAACACTTAGCTGAGGTATGATGCTGATAAGTGACATTGAAATCATACAACACTCAGCTAAGGTCTGATGCTGTTAAGTGTCAGTGAAACCATACAACACTCAGCTAAGGTCTGATGCTGTCAAGTGTCAATGAAACCATATTGCAACTAGCTAAGGTCTGATCCTCGTGTCAAAACCATACCACACCCAGCTAAGATCTGATACTGTCATGTGTCCATGAAACAATACAACAACTAGCTAAGGTCTGATGCTGTTGAGTATGAGTAAAACCATACAAAAGCAAGATAAGGTATAATGCTTTTAAGTGTTGATTAGACCCTGCTATACCTTGCTAAGTCAAATGCCGTTGAGTATTTATAAATTCATACTACAACTTGGAATAACTGTTTCGAGTCTCGTGCTTCAACAAAGTCTTTTGTACACAAGAAGTTTTTAGACTGTCCATTCAAAAGGATAAAGTATTTCAACACTATTCAGCAAATGTTTCATTTGATGGTGCTTTACAACGAGACAACATTGGTTGTGGTTGTGCTTTAAATTTGGCTGTGTTTGCGGAACAATCATCTGGTACCAAAACCAATGACCATTGTAATATACCAAAGTTATTTATGAGGAGCTGTCTTTAAGTGATACATCAGTCTGATTTTTGAAATTGCAAAGTTGGAGACATAGAAGCACTATATATGGAGTGGATCATTTCATTTAAAAGATGGCTTTTTATAAAGAGGAAACGGCTGCTGTTGGCAAACCATCTAGTATGGTGGACTGTATTTGTAGGAAGGGTATTTAGTTAATGTAGCCATGCATAGGGCTGGATTATTTATATGTTCTTGTGTCAAATTTCAATTCCATATTGGTAAAATTAAGTAAATATGTGTAAAATTATAATGCTAGTTTTAATGGTATTCGTAAGTTTTTACACAAATGTCAGTATGTTTATGTATTAAAGCTAATTTTAAGTGAACTCTTTAAGTTTATAAATGTTATTTTTATTGGAATTGCAAAATGCTAATAATAATTATATGAATTTTGTGTATGCATTCACATGACCCCATATTCGAACATGTATTATTCCTGATGAAGCCATATTAGTCCCAGAAGTTAACTCCCTTAACTAGATCATTTGTCTGTATGAGCTGTTTTAATGGTAACATTTTATACAGATATCAAAGATAAGTGAACAGTCCCATGCACAAGGTTTTTATGGATACAATATAAATGGATAAAGAGAGATTTTTTTCATATGAGCTTCAGTAATTTTATACCATTCTCTTCTCTGTTAATATGGACACTTTGCATTTCTTTCATGTACAGAAGTTCAGGTTTTTCATTCTGTAAATTTTTGGTAAAGAGCATCATAACTTTTTTACGCTCTGTGGGGATGACATCTTTTGAATAATTACATGCAACTGTTGTAAGTCCTGAAATTTGTAATCATAATTTTTCCAGTAATAATAAATTTAAGATCCTTCAAAAGAAAAGATAACTTTTTATAAAAATGAACAAAATGTTGAACTCAAATTAGTGAAATTTCTATAAACTGAAAATCAGGAGGTTGGCAAATGCATACATCATCAAGGAATAACCATTTGAGAACACTTTGACCCTTTGTCAGTGCGGTGAATGCATATTGACCAATTAATGGTGGAAAACGGTATGGAATTATTAAAATTAGTGTCAGAGGAGCTCTTTGTCCATTAGTGAAGACATTTGAATTAATATAGCACAAGGTATCGTTCATGATACCATTTGAAAGCAACTGTATTGTGTAACATCATAAGCCTGTTACAGTCTGTATGCTTGGAATGAGTTGTTAATTGGGACAGCTCATTATCAATAATTGGGTAGGATTGGTGTCATTAATTGGGAAGGATCAGCGTCATTAATTGGGACAGCTTAGTGCCATTAATAGGGAACAGTATTTTAAAAAAGTATCTTTTGATTAGGTCCTTCTCTGCTCCTTGAACATTTTCTTTTCTGCTTCATTACAGCTGCACTGTATAAATATTTTAATCATAAATATGTTTTTGTTTTTTATAGAGGCTTTTAAAGACCTTCAGATGATTATAACTTGCACTGATATACTGTAGTGCATGACTTCAAGAACTGGTGACTTGCATGTCATGTGCATATCCATTATATAATATGATAAACTACAGAGAAAAGTGATACTGTGATGTACACCTAGTCTTAACTAGGTTAAGTCTATTACATACATACACTGCAGAGTGTTACTGTGATGTACATTAGCCTTAACTAGGTTAAGTCTGTTACATACACTGGAGAGTGTTACAATCTTTTACATGTAGCCTTAACTAGGTTAAGTCTGTTACATGCATACACTGCATGCAGAGGGTTTCCAAAACCTACAAATTTGTTCCTTGTACATATTTTATGTGCTGAATTCATCATTAGTTGTATATATGAAAAATAAAGGAAGAAATTAATATCCTCACATTTATGTTCAATTTCTTTTTGTAACATGTACTGGATACAGAAACAAATGATATTTGAAAATAAATATTTCACCTGATTAGAAATGAATTATAACAGATTATCTGTGTAAAAAGATTAGAGTACATGTATCTGTGTAAAAAGATTATTTTTTATTTCTCAACAATAAAATCATCCTTGAGTTGTCTACATGAACTTGTGTAGTTACGATTCAGACTCTTGTTCCAAATTCATATTTCACTTTATGAAGGAGAGGTCATATTTTAAGATGCAGCACAAATGAATATCAAATTAATTGAAGGAGAGGTCATATTTTAAGATGCAGCACAAATGAATATCAAATTAATCACTTGCTAAAATTCTTGAGCTGAATATAGAATACTTTATTCAATAACATAGGAGACCAGCCCAAATTACATGCATATAAAAGAGACACATGATCAATATAACAAGTACAAGTACAGTACATTTTAGTAAATACATTTTCATAAGTTTTTTTTCTCCCTGCTAAAGAGTACAAACTTTCAAATTGAGAATGGTTTCTATTTGATTACTTCTCGAGGCAGCAAAAATTTTCTTCACGTGGTTACAAATTCAGAAGCAGGTAAATACGTTACACGAATGTCTGTAAATCTTGGACAACAGCAAATAAAAGAATATTCCATTTCCACAATATTAAGGTTGCAGTATGGACAGAGTCTGTCTTCATATTTCAGTTTCACAACGTGTCCTTAATTACCATGTATAGTCACTTATGAGACGAGTCTAACCACAAACTGCACAGACACAGATATGCAGTCTCATAACATTCTGGTTGATTAGGGTTTGTGCAGTTTGTTAGGAGTAATCAGTAGCACAAACAACATAGAGTCTGATCTACAGGCGCAATATGCTATGTTGGGATCTTTGTTATTTGCAGTTTGACGTGACTTCTAAGTGAGTATATATGGTAACCTTAACATACGTAACCAGCCTCTCAATTTACAGTACATATTCCTAAAACTTGTATAAGCAGCGCAAATAATCTTGAACAGATAAATCTGTCTTTAATATACTCTATCCTCGCTGCCTGTCCATGCTGTCCACCTCTGCATGCCAATTTATGCATCTATATCTTTCCATCTAGTATTCAATATATTCATAAAAGTCTCCTTGTTCCCCATTTCTTGGTTATATGCCTCAACAAAACCCTAACTCGGTAAACATTTCTTAAAATTATGGGCCCAAATTGTAGAGCGACTACTAGTACTATCAAGCCAAGAGAGTTGCATTTTATAGGTAAAAAATTTGAGCATTCAAAAATGTGACATTTCAAGGTAAATACTCGCATGGTCCAACCACCGCTGTTGTGAGGGCACAAGTTTTGCATTTTGTGATTTATCTTGAGCTTGAGCCCAAGGTACAGCTTAACAATGAACTTGATTCAGATGAGATTAATTTGGTACAATCTCATGCAGGTACAGTTTTCAAATAAAATCATATTTGGTGTTTTTGTTTTTGGATGACCAGGTAGTAGTGCTACTTTAACATCTGAAGAAATAAAATCCATAATGAACAAAAGGCCAACTGTAGGGGTGTATATCTCAAACAATTTCTGACATATTGAAAACTGAGCTAAGAAGCAAATTCACCAGGTCACAACTATGTAGTAGTAAATTTCAGCCTTATATATATATATATATATATAATAAAATAAAAAAGTTACCAGCATTTGGAACCCTCCATTGTAGTTGAATAATTTGGAAGTGAAAAAAAGTATGCTATCCCTCATTTCTTCAGTGGGCCATAATTTCATAAATAATTGGAATATTTTTTTTATTAAATTTTGCATTTAGCCATCATTTACATAGGTATACACCTGGATAAAATTTCATGGAAACGAGAGGTCACCAGAGAAGATGTTTGGTTTTTGGGTGACGGAATGGAATGATCCATAAGGCGAAATGGTCAAAATTGTAATGTCAGAAATTTTTAATAAAATATTTACAATTTTCCAAATCTAATATAATGTTCAGATTATGCACGGCTTTTGATGCTTTTGCTGCTTATGTTTTTTGACAGTTCTTCAAGGACGGCCTCAGTGGCCTAAGTGGTTAGAGCGTCCGCCTCGGATGCGGGCGGCCGCGGGTTCGAACCCAGGCCAGGCATACCAAAGGCTTATACAAATTTACTGCCTCGCTTGGTGATCAGCATTAAGAGGTTAGTGTTCGGACTGGTCGACCTGGTGTCAGTGTAATGTGACTGGATGGTCCATGATGCTCAATGTCTGCGGCATCATGCCCTAGTGCTAGATGTAACCATAAACTTCCACACTGCAGACATCGTAGCGATATGACTGAAAAATTGTTAAAGCTACATTAAAGATGTAAATCACCCCCACCACCACTTGTTCCAAATTCCACTCGATGAAAGAACAACCCCTAAGTAACTAACTTTAAGAACTAACTTTAAATTTCTTGTCCACAAAATACCTCGTAGATAGCCGCACTTTGAGAAAGTCACTACCTTGGTTTCATCAAGGTTTACCTTAAGTTTCATGGAGTTAACAGTAATGGATAAGTCTATCTAATAAACGTTGCATTTCAATTCCTGTATCAGCCAGTAATATACAAGATCATCTACATGAAGAAAAAGCTTCAACATATTTTCTATGTCAATACCACTGTTACAACCAGAAAGTGTACTCAAAAGCTCGGTTAGGTAAAAGTGGGAAAGTAAGTGGTGACACTATGAAGCCCTGTCTAACGCCTATTGGATATTATTCCACTTGAGGTTGTTATACAAGCTATGACGTCTGCATATAGTGCTTATAACATTTTCAGCTTTTCGTACTCGAGTTACGCACATTCAGCTTATGCTCTGAAGCATTCCTATCAATTCTCTCAGAGGCCTAAGTCTATAAAAGCAAAATAAAATTTGCTCCTTTTCTTCCTCAAATATTTGAAAATGTGTGTTCAGAACGTACGTTTTTCTTCAGTACTATAACTTCTAAATCTCATTTGTTCTTCGCCTGATTTATGGTTCTCTTTACCCACTGTGCTAAACTTTTATTTAGAATACTAGTAAAAACTTTACTCCTAACTGGTAACGGATTTCTTCCTCTGTAATTATTCGGGGCAGTTTGGTTACCCTTTTTAAGATGTGGAACAGGTATAGTATAGCTATACACGAGTCTTTTGGAACGAATGTACTGAATATAATTCTTGCCAATAATAAGACTTACATAAAATGAGCTCGACATTTTACATGCCCGCCATTAGGAGTAGTATGTATGTATTACTGTAAATGATAAACAATCACCGTGCTCCTTATTTGATATCAGCGCTCTAAATTGGGTTCTCCACTATCTGCAATTAGCAAACTGTGATCGATTTGCCATTTGAGTTGTGAAGAAGCCTGTTGATTTCAGGATGAAAAATTAAGATCCCTGACTAAAAGAAGAATAGTGGTTTCAGCACAAATGTTTAGTTCTTGACCATGTACCTTTACAAAAGTTTATGGGTTACAGACATATTAGCTGAGAAATAAAACCTGTTGACTTTTGAATCAAAAGATGAAACACCAAATTCATTGTCTCTTAAAGTTGAAAAACTGTTTTCCTAAACGTTATTTATGGACCATGTACAGTCATGAAAGTTTGTGGAGAGTCTGCAATTTAGGTTGAAAGAACCTGTTAATTTTGGAGTTCAGACATGAACTGTTATTGTCATTGACACCCAAAGAAAACTTGGTTTTGCGTAAGTACTTTTTAAACAATAGTGAGTTCATTGACCAAACTTTATGGATTTCTTGTGCTTATGACAAGAAATTATATGTAGTTTTTGGGGAACTTCAGGTCAAGGTCATGGTAATGACAAATAATTTTTGTACAGCAAGACTAAGTTTGAACCACACGGCTTGACCAAAGGTCGAGTTCATTGATAATTTCCAGAACTAACAATGCCCTACCCGTGCTAAAACATGTACATGGATATTAAACACTGAGCAGATGTATTATATGCCATTCAAGGTACTCGTTTCCAGTTGTCAAAGCAGACGCATTTCAGCTAGAAGGCGGCTGTGTATTGGAATCGGCACTTCCACAATTCATAATATCATCATAAATATAATCATGATCATTAAGAACACAAGACTTTAAAGCAAGATTACAGCATTCATAGTTCTGTATGACAACTGCAGGCAGCTTTCTCAAAGGTAACATATGAGTTCCTTGTCGGAAACCGAGATAATCCAGGCGAGAAGGTATGTGGACCATCGGTCAAAAATATGCTTACCATCCATATTTGATGATAACAGCACGACATAATCTTAAATAAAACGAGTCTTGAATAAGTGTAAAGAATTCACGTCACCTCTTATAACGTGTGCTTAATAAAAAGACCTATCTCTGTGTCGAAGTCCTTCCTCATTGTCCTTTTGTCTTGTATAGCTTTATATTCTTGTGATGGCAGACCTTTCTCAAGGTTTGCAAAACAGTTCCTTTTCAATTTATTGCTTGTAGCATATGCAGCAATGTTCTCTATAAATGATTATATTAGAGATATTTATAAAACATTATTGATTGTACTGCGGGTAATGTTAACCGGGCAATAATAATATTGTTCTTGAGTAATTCCATGAGCCTATTTTACACGCGTTCCAAAGCCCTGTGTTGCCAAATATTTCATTTGTGCATCTAGTGCTTTACGAAAACGAACATATCTGTCATCTTTCTCTTTCAGAAAATTAATATTGTGTATTCCACTGTGTCTCAAATGTATCAAAAGACCAGAACAAATGTTATACAGGGGTCTAGGCGGATACAGAGTCCCATCCTTATCTACAACTTTACCCAGTTTATATCATCATCTGAAAAGTTTATTAACTGTGGCACATAAAAGCCCATAGCCTTCCATCATGCTTCAAATGCACTCAAAGCCCAATTCGTTGCATTCCTGGTTATTTTTAATTTCAGTTTCATTTACATGTTTATTGATATCACTGTAACGTTTTTCTGAAATCGTGGCGGCATCTCATCTTTGGTATTTATCTGTTCAACTTTCCGTCCACCCACATGAAAATGGCCTATGTCCTCGGGGATTTTTCCATGCTTTCCGAAGCATCAAAGCCTTGATCTTTTACATGGTACGTTCCTATGGTTTGTTAAAAGGTAAAATCCTTCACTTTTCCAAAGTCCCAAAAAGCGTTACCAACCTAAGATAAAGTGGTGTCTTCTAATTCGTTCGTATGCCATATGGATTTGTTTCTACTTCGTCCAGAACCTGGCTCAGCAAATTCTTTCATCGTCATCATTATACATATTGAAACAGTTATCATTTAATTTCTCACTCGATCACTTTGAGACGTCTCTGAAACATTTTCTGACTGTTTAGACGCAATATTAACCTGGGCTACTTGGTCATGCGGTTCAAATAGCCATTGCAAGTAAAACATGATGATGTCATTGTCTTGCGGAGACAGTTGAATTAGGCCACATGTTCATGTAATAATGAATCACCGAATGGACGAAAAGAATGCTGAGGTGATGTTGATTTCTTAACGGTAGTGAGAGAGTACCTGTTGGAATGGTCCATTATCTTTTCGGGGCAGCAAAGAACGATATTCAATCCAAAATGATCACATTCATCTAAGATCGCCAAGAAACTAAATTTGAACATTTTAAAAACAAATGTCCTGTAAATTAAATCAGATATATGCATACGTTTCTAAAGGTATGGGGAAATAATTGTACTGTGATATTAGATATGTTTCAAAACTCAACTAGGAAATAGCACATTGTTGATCACAATTGCTCTATAAATGGTAAATTGTATAAACCTTATAGATCTGATTTTGCATAGATATTAGCCAATGTACAAAACTCCACTTAGCGTAGTAAAATCTGTACACTGCACACCCTTCCCTTTCATAACAACAGTTGTCATATATAAAAGTGTGTTTACTATCCCACTGAAATTCATTCTGAGGTATAGAAAATGTATTTATTTTGCTTGTCATTGACAAACAGAACCTTATTTTTGCCTTTATAGTAAAGTTAATTGGACATGCAGATGTGTGACCATTGTATTTCCCTATGAGACTCATGGTACTATTTCAGCTTTGATAGTAAACCTATGTAAATACCATGATCCTAAAAACTGAATAACTTAAATATTCAGTAACTCTAAGTTGTTCGTGATCAAACTTATATTTATCAGTTGTTACTACTCTATGGTCTTAAACTATGCAATATAAAGAAACAAAACCAACAAGTTTAGTAAAAGCAGCAACTATTTAAAATCTCTAAGCTACAAGGTGAAATTTTCAGAGGAACTCACAGTATTGTGAATTAAATCCCAAATAATCCTACATGTTCTATCACAAGTCCAAAAGTATATATTGTTCCGAATGAGCTCTAATAGTCTTGAATGTCTTGATGTATCACAATGATATAAACCAAAATGTCTTTGAATGAGTCCTCGATAATTCCAATGTAGTGTTTAGTCCAAGGATTCAATGGGCACTTTTTAATTCCAAAGCAGAATTTAAATAAATAATTCCTCTCAAATTATACGTGACCACAACCGAAAACTTTGAGGAAAATTATGCTGAATATTAAATGTAGCATAAACTATGTATGTCACATTGGCTACCTAGCGAACTGCACAAATTTAATTTTGATTATAAAAAAACCGTAATCTATCACACAATCGTTTAATATCTTAATCTATCACACAATCGTTTAATATCTTAATCTATCACACAATCGTTTAATAATTATGAATATCGATAAGGAATAATGGTACAGAGCTGCAAAGTAATATATTTAAATCATATGCTACGCATGGAGAACCATACCTCCCAGTTTTAATCACATGGTACGGATAGAGAACCATACAGTCACAATATGTGCCTCTCCAAGATTACATAAAGGTCATTGGGTTATATGACGGATTAAAATGACATTAGGCTGATTCAAGTAACATGATATAAAAACTAATTATCACAATATAGTTTTAATATGAAAGAGGCTAATTTTTTTATTTTTTTATTTTTATTTTTTTTTTTAAATTTAAGTAATATAGGGGTGAACCTTACTTTTCCTTGAACTTTGTTCTAAAGAGTAAGACACGAATTGATAAAGTTTTAGTAAAAGCTACATTAGCATGAATTTATTAAACGTTTGCCTTATACACCTTTTATATGTTGTTACTTCCAGTTACTCATGTGACATTTCATGCTACCTATAATTGCAGTTTGGATGTGTTTCCTAATCTATCCATATTGTCTTCTGAATGTCCATCCCAGGGAACATAGGCGTACTGTCAACTTGGTCGTATAAATGAGGCAAATAACTCGGGCGAATAAACTAAAGGTTCAGTGTGTGCAATAAAGGTTATGATATGGCCACGAACAATTACTAACTAAAACGGACTAAAGTTTTTAAATGATTGATTTACAGGATGTGCCAAATGAGAGATATAATAATTTATCTTTCATTCCTCATTACTCTGGAAAAAAGGGAACAACCAGGTCAAGTGTGCAAAAAAGTTTTCACATCAAATTACTTCCCTTATAATTTTATTTTACATCTTTGCTTTTCTCTCAAGTTTTTGTTTTGTTTTTAATTGTGCAACTTTCCGACATCTGTAAATCGTTCTGATTCTGGAGGTAGAGAATATTTTGCAAAATATCACTTCTTCAAATCATTCAGTTGATAGGTCTATAAGAAGATACTTATGTGGATCGACCTGACAAAAGCCTTTGACACAGTCGCTCGTGTCGTGGACGATGGAAATTTTTATGAACCATTCCCAGTCACAAATGGAGTCAAGCGTGGCTGTGTGATGTCTCCACCTTTCGTCAGCTTGATGTTTTCTTCCATACTTACTAATGCCATCCGTGACCATGACACTGGGATCGACATTAGATATTAGAACGTCGGGAAGCTCCTGAATCTGAGGAAACTACAGGAGAAGACAAAGTTACAAGATGTGACTGTTCGTGATTTATTTGCTGAGGATTGTTACCTGAAAACAAAATCTGAGCCTGACATGCAACATAGTATAGACTATTTCTCTTCAACTTGTGACAATTTCTATCTCACAACCAATATCAAGAAGAAAGAAGTGACGCGCCAACATGAAGGAGGAAAGCCTTACGTAGAGCCTACCATCATAGTAAACAGCCAAACCCCCGTGATAGAGGACAAGTTGTCACGGCAGCACACTGTCAGTCGCTTGAAGTCGACATCGATAATGAAACCTACGCCGGAATTGCTAGAGCAAGCGTGGCCTTTGGCAGACTAAGTGGAAATGTGTGGGAGCATAGAGGGACCAGACTACAAACAAACCTTATGGTCTACAAAGCCCTTGTTTTGCCAATCCTTCTTTATGCTTTCGAGTCCTGAACGGTGAAGAGATACCATGCCAAGAAAATGAATCATTTTCACATGGGTTGCCCGAGGAGACTGATAAGGATAAGATGGCAGGAGAGGATCCAAGACACAGAGGTTCCCACACAGTCAGGCATTCCAAGTATCCACATTCAGCTGATGAAATGATAGCTGAGATTGGCAGATCACGTTACCAGGATGTCAGAGGAACGACTACCTAAGAAGATCTACGGCAAGCTGAAGGAGTGAAAGCAATCTCTGGATGGTCAGAATAAACGCTTCAAAAATTCAAGTCATCACTAAAACACTTCAGCATAGGCTCTGAGTCTTGAGAAGATCACACGCAGTGTTGATCCACCTAGCGGAGTCTCATTCATACTTTTAATGGAGAGTTTCAGAGGCAGTGGAGAAGCGCAAGCAGCGGAAATCTCAGAACTGGAACAAAACCTCTATTGATCAAGGAAATCCAAGCGGTGTCTTCTGTCAAGTGTGCCACTGAGAGTTCAGAGCATAAATCGGCTTGATCAGCGTGTGAATTTAGTCTATATATGGCAATGAAAACTTACAAGGACACAAAACTGCGACGTTCTGTTATCAATTTATTAAATCTTATAAGACCATGGATTCTTCTCGCTGTATTGATTATTAAATCTTTAAGATTTATAGGTTACTGCCTTTTATGGGAAACAATGAACGACTTTTTTCCGCATTAATACTGCAAGGCCTTTAGGAGTAAAGTATTCATCCGAGGAAACGAGTTCATATTTTCCCGTACAAATGCAGCAACCTTTTCATTATATACTCTTTCATCATTCAAACTATGGCTTAATTATTTGAAAAAACTACTAGAAACAAAGTAATTGAATTTATGCTGTATTCAAAATAAATACACAGGCGTAGATTCATCAATGCACAATAACAATAATAGCACCGCCCAGGGACATTTGAACTTAGACGCGTTCTTGACTTCGTTTCAAAAAAGAATTGTCGTTTTGGTCTACTTAAAATTGAAATTTAGAGTCATATTGTGAATGAATGTGTATTGCAACTGCTTTTCCACTTGGTCTAAAATGATAGAATTTTGGTTCTTTGTCGATTCGACTCAATTCCACTGATTATGCACTGGATTTATTAGCTGTGTCAATTACACACAAAGTACATGTGTATGTGATTTGAGCAGGGAGGGACGCGTCTTGATTCAGCTGCATCTGTGTTTCTCTTCTGTCATTGAATGTTTGGAATCATAATGTGGGAAAATACGAACTCTTTCAATTGTAATTATCAAAAAGTAGCTATGGAATATCACGTTAATTTCATTTTGAGAGCAGTAAGGAGAATATTATTGCAGTTGGAAATGTGGTCAAAATTACAGTAAAATTTCGAAATGTGTAATCAAGCTTTAGAACCCATGACAGCTCATGTAATTCTGATTTGCAGAACTAAGAATGTATATTTTGAGGCAATTCAAGATGCAAACATGTAAGTATATTTTTTGCCATTCTTACTACCAGCTAAAGAAGACACGTTTATAATTTGTCACTTTCATGTTCTTTGCAGGGACCCCAGCTATGTTATGACCTCTATGGCGTGTATTGCTAGTCTAAATCTGAAAAATCGTATCAACAAAGTTAACGTGGAAAATTACAAAGCAGGTGGTGTGTGACAGTCCATTTAGCTAGCGGAAATAAGAATTCTTCGTCGTCTTGGCTTAGTGGCTCTGAGACGCTCACTTTTCTACCAAAACCTTACGTTGCATATTTTTTTTCCCCACGATTTTAGTACCTACACTTATAAAATGGTACGTCTCGGATAGATATGGGATAGCCTTTGCCCTCAGTATGCTTTTCTATGCTAATTTTATATATCCCAGAGAGCACTGGTCATAGTCTGAACCATTCCATTATCAAAACATTACGAACATTTCTCCCAAATAACTCTTTATATGATCAGAATGATATTTTCAATACTGCGTCTGTCACGTTTGTTGTGGACATTGCGAATATCAGTCTCATTCATTTGCTTGTTTGAAAGTTTCATTTGCAGCTCAGTAAACTCGTCAGCATTGTTCACGTTATCATCTCACTTTCAAATAGACGAAACAGCTGCTTTAGTTCATCCACACACAAATCTAATAAACTAAAACCTAACTTGCCTACTACATCATGTACATGGTTTATTTACAAAGTAGTTCCTAACGAGCTATACTATTTTTAGGCACACGTGTTGTGCACGTGCGTGTAATATCGAGGTGTACAGTATCGTAAAATACTGCACGATTCTGACAATGTAATGTTAACGGAGATAAAAAGGACTATATAAAAATATGAAGTCTTCTTGCAGTATTCATTATTAAATCTTGTAAGACAGTGAAGTCTTATCGGTGTATTCATTTAACGTTTAATTTATTATGATCAATCAGGTTTAAATGGAACAACGGGCCAAATTATTTTCTATCAAGAAAACAGTAGTTATATATAATACAGTTTCATATAATGAAATTGAAATTAAAATCACCTTTACAAAATAGGTTCATATCTCCTTCATTACTAAAAAGATTAAAATGCTGTTTATAACAATTCGAAATAGCAATATAATTAAGCCCAAATTAAATATTTGAAGTATTAGTTTCTATGACCACCAGACGTAGCTGAGTCTGCCAACATGTAAACTCTGGCCCCGGGTGGCCCAGTAGCATAAAGCACTCGCCTTTACCAATCACTACTATTCACCTCTGTGTGAGTGGGTTCTAGCCTCAAAGTCGGCCGGTGTGGGCATGTGAGAAAGCTTGCCAGTGGCTTCCCGTATGTCGCTGGCTCTTACTGGGGATTTCAAGAGTTCTTCCTCCACCAGTTTCTACTGGCCGCCCTGTATAGCCTACCTTGCACTGAGAAATGGCGTTAAACCAATAAACAACAACAAACACAACCACAATAACAACAAAATGTGAACTCAGTCTATGTATGGAAATGAAAACCTACGAGTACTAAACACTCGAGCGTTTCTTTGCCAAGTTACTAAATCGTAAAGGAATATAAAGTCTCTTCACTGTTTTAGTTAATGGTTCATATATTATCACTAATAACTTACAGAGTGCTAAATTATTGCAACTAATAAACGAAATACAAGGATTTTATAAAATATAAAATGTACCTTGCGTGAAAATTCCGCAGAATTGTTTTCAAAAATGAAAATAAACATATAAAAAGAAAGAAAACAAAGAACCGGAAATATTATTTTCTTATATAACACAAAGTAGGTTTCGATCACGGAAAATTTCAAACTATATATGCGATGCTTTATATGACGGGCTCTGTAGCAATAAAAAAATAATGTGTTTGTCAATTTATTCATCGTACCGCCACTGTGACATTGATCCATATATCATAGCAAAATATGTTCATTCATCCTTGTTTTTAATTCTACCAGAGCACCCTTAGTCACACATATCATACACTTCAACGACATCACAGCATCCGTATGTTACAAAGAATCTGTTCATGTTTCTGTAGAATCTAACAGTGAGTGGTCTTTTCTGTCGGTCCTTTGTTATCAATGTCTTGATAAGCTTGCCATCAGCTGATAGATGCACGACTTCGGACGAAATGTAAAGACACAGGTAAATGTTATTCTCCCTGTCAGTATCAAACCCAAATGGATGTTCCATCTTCTGATCCTTGCAGGCAAACAAAACATTCCAAGATGTGTCGAAGACAACGACTTTGTCTCCACCATTATATGATATGTATATGACTGTTTCAGCTTGGTTTATTTTGACGTACAGTGGACTTAATAGTTTCTCACTTTGATAATTGTACGGTCTTACAGTTCTAATCTCTGTGCCAGTCATGTTTAGTATCAATACACTATGTTCATCGTCATAAGTGGTGATCACCATCTGATTCCTCAACACTGCTATACCCCGACACTGGAACCTCGTTCTGATCTCTCTGACCTTGTGCATCTTGTCCTCCATCCCAATGACAAGAATGGTCTTATCATTGGGTATAGTCACGGCCATGTTGTTGTCAGGTAGGATACAAGCGTTCCAAGGCTGTCCTTGCAGTGTCATACTCTCTTGAAAATTATAATTTTCCCCATACACTTTAATCTTAGAATTTGTATAATCAAGAAGGATGTGTTGATTGCCTTGCAGTGTTAGAACATCCGATATGTGACATGAAGTATTATCTCCAACTATTTTTACACTGAACTCAGATATCTTCATTGCTTTTCTGTCCTTTAACGGGGATCCACTGGATCCACCTACCATTGCCGTCTTCTGTTGTGATGTTATTACCATAGAACACGGGGGAAGATGGGGCTTTGTTCGTGTCATCGTTATTTGTCCAAATCCATTTAAATCATTCATCAAGCCTTTTAGGCTTTTGTCAACTTCTAACCCAAATGTGATATATTGTATATCTTCTTGGAACGCAGATATGGCCTCTGAATATTTGCTTTGATTTTGCTCCATGTTATGGAGAACGATGACCTTCTGGATCTCAGATACGTGGGTCATCACAATGTCATACTGGGTCAGGTCACTGTTAATCGCAGTAATCAAACTCTTTCCCCTGGCTTCTTGAGTTTGCAGATTTAAATCTTCAGTTTTGTGATTTCTTTCAAGTGAGACAATTAAATCATCCTCAAGTTGCTGTAGTTTAGCATTTAACTCTGCTCTAAAACTCCGGATTTGTTGAAAAATGGCGGCTTTGTCATTTTTAATATTGTCAGCGTTTTCCTTTACCTTGCTTGTAATTCGCTTCATGTGGCTTTCCAAGTTACGTATGTTGGCCTCCACATCCTTGGATTTTGTTCCCACATCAAACGTCTTTATCATATCGTCAATGGTGATGACTCTTTCGCATTTTCTATGTTCAAGAAATCCACAGGTATTACAGCAGAGGGCATTGTCATCCCCACAAAAGAACTTGAGATGTTCCTTTGGATGTCTACGGCACATTTCTAAAGAAGACAAGTTGGGTATAACGACCTTAAATGTGTTGTCAGAGAACAAATTGAAAACATTGTGTCTATTTGGTGAAGTTATTTCGTCGTGGTGTTCTCTGCACACAGTGCATATGAATTTATTGCAATCTTTACAAAATGACGTTGCTAAATTTTCTCTATTCCATTTCAGACATATGACACATAGCTTTTTGCCTTGCATATCTACAGTCATATCCAGTAAAGAAGACACAATACTGTTTATAGGAAATGATTCCGGCCACTTCTCGACAGTCACAGTGGGATCAGGTAATGTTATGTCTATCCTACACACTGGGCAAGAAAAGCGTGCCTGAGGAGTTCCTCTGTTGATCAGCTTACTGTTGATATGCGACTGAAGACACGAAACACAATACGTATGTCCGCATGACAAAACTTTTGGTCTTTTAAACGTTTCTAGGCAGATCGGACACTTCAATATGTTTGCGAACAGTCCCTCTGGAGGCGAAACAGTCGCCATTTTTTCCACGTAATACATATTAATTTCTTCCAGGTATTATCTATTCGACCTCACCTCGTTTCAGATATAAATAACCGAGACAAAGTTCTTTATGTTGGTAGGTGTATTGATGGCCAAGAGTAAGATATGAACTTCTTTGCTTATTGCGTGTTATTATGCAGTTGTCATATCAGATGAACACATAGTATTTCATAAAATACGCCATATTTATCTCCGTTCATAAACATTTCTATCAATATGCATGTATATATACTGACCTATGTACTAGAGAGAAAGAGAGAGAGAGAGAGAGAGAGAGAGAGAAAGAGATAGAGAGAAAATGTGTTCATCGGTGAATTCGGAAAGAGAAATTAGATCGATATATAGATATATAGGTAGATAGATGGGTAGAAAGATAGATAAATAGAATGTGTTTATTGACGCTTTAGGAAAGAGAATTCACATAAGTGCAGAAGTCATATGATAGATTTCCGTTACACAGTATTACTTTTTATTAATCGTTTTGTCCAAATTAAGAAAGACGTGTTGATCCCCCACTCCCAAAAGTAATGCCACGACTTCACCGACATTAGTACTCCCTACATCTTAGTACGCGTAAACACTACTTGTATCTCTTATGTTCTGCAAAGGAAATCAATCAGAAATGAAGCCTTTTCAAATTTGCATAAATTGGACTCGGAGGTTAATTTAGAATGTAAAAATAATAGTGCCTTAAAATGTTATGTAGAGACGAAAGTGAAAATCTAAAACTTTTGTTATATCTCTATTACATTGTGAACACATCTCTTCCACCACAATTCAAATGAATGAAAATCGTCCCATATTATATACCCTCTTGCAACTTTCGCTATGAACTTAACAGCATTAATTATCCTTCATCTCGTGATTTTCTGAAATTCTTTATCTTTATTGTCAGTACCAGTATTTATTATATATAACAGAAGTAGTAATTGTAGCATCAGTAATAATGGTAGTAGTAGTAGTAGTATTAGCAGCAGGAGAAGCGGGTTAGGTAGTGGCAGTTTCCAGTAGCAGTACTAGTTATAGACTTAGCATAACATTATCAACTGTAGTGGAAGCAGCAGCAGTAGTAGTTGAAATACTAGTAGTTTTTTCTGGAGAATCGACAAATTCAAATCTTTCCCTACTAGTGATGTTAGCATATATTCATTCAAGCGTACGTTTTTATATTCCAAATAGTCTAATACTTTTAGCCAATTGACAATATTACAATCGAGCATTTTGTTTTTGTTATTTCATTTGTTTTTTGGAGTCTTTATAAATCAGGAGTTGTATTGTCCAAACTTAACAATTGTATTACCGTGTATACTCACTGTATAAGACGAGTCCAAATGCAAACTGTACAGACCCTGGTGTGTGCAGTTGGAAGTAATCAGTATAGCAAACAACATAGGCATTATGCTACGGCAGATCAGTATCCTTGTTGTTTGCGATGTAACTCGAATATAAGTGAGCATATACGGTACATCGCTTGACTAAGGTACTGCATGCTCTTGTAATGTTTTTATGTCAATCCACTGATGCAAGAGTGTGTTGTACTACAGTCATTTCAAGTAGAAATATAAAAAAATTATGCAGCATAGTGTCACACATTGTCATAAACATACATATAACTATTTTGGTTTAGTTGTCAGGACTTCTAAATGGAAAATTGCAGAAAACAGGATCTAACGATTACACTGATTCACACAGGAAGTTTTATGAACAGGCTTACTCATCCTTATACTGTTATTATTTCCAAAATAGAAGAAAATCTCAGAGAGAGAGAGAGAGAGAGAGAGAGAGAGAACAACCATTAATAGGTCGTCCGTTTTCAGAGGGTATAGAGATGTTCATTAAACCATTGTTGTATATATTTTATGATGGTGAAATTAGGGCAGAAATAGAAAACAAAATAGGGCAAAATTATATTATAATAAGATGTACATGGTTATATTAAAAGGGGACTTTGTCACCAATGTACCACGTTAAAGAACTGTACTTTTGTTTCGTCAATCGGCCATAATTTCATATGTACCTGGAAATTTTATTGCTGAATTTTGCACCAGGGTAGAAGTTTGGATTCTGGTGACTTGGTATGGAATGACCCATAAGACAAAATGTGCAAAATTGTAATACCAAAAATTTTGAAATAAATATTTACAGACAATTTTCTAAATTTAATCAATTTAATTTTCAGAGCATGCACTGACTTAGATACTTTAACTGCCAATGTCTTTTGACATTTCTTACAAATGCTTACTGAAATCAAGTTGGTTATTTATTCCTTACTCCCAATTCAGTAAGGAATAAGTAACCAGTTATAGATTCAATAAGGAATAATTAACCAGTCACTTATTCTAGATTCAATCATTTCTACATAAAGTTGACTAATACTTCCTTATTCACTTCCGGTTGCCTATTGATTCCTTATTTACACTTAAATAAGTAATTGGTTGCCACTTAATTCTTACCGAATAAAAGAAGTCCTACATCAAATCTGAACATTCTTCATGGCATTCATTGCTATTATTCTAACCCAATTGGAAAAATAGAAGTGTTCGTTTGGTATGAGCTACATAGAGATCTTGGATTATATGCAGAAAGGGTTGAGAATATTGTTAGGTATATATGTCTAGTAATTTGAGGTAGAATGAATAAATTGTTTGGATCGTGTCTTATTGTGCATGGCGTGAAGTATTATCATTTGGCTTTGAAAAGCTTACTAATGTCTATTGCACACACACACACACACACACACACACACACACACACACACACACACACACAAAAGACAAAGAAAACAAAAAGAAAAACAAAACAAACAAACGAACAAACAAACAAAAACAAAACAAAACAAAACAAAACAACACAAAACAAAACCAGAAAATCCCCCAAACACATACGTGTCTAAAATTGGAGATTTCTCTTGTGCGGTCATAATGTGTTAAGATGAGAATTATTTGGAGTATTTACGAGATTAAGTAGCCTTCATTTGACATCGACTGTTGTCTTGAAGTCCTTGGAAATGGGGGAATAAGCATTCGAATACCGGGTATGAAAACATGCACAATGTGGATTGATTCTATCAATATGTTGCAGGAATTAAACCCCCACTTAGATGAGTCTGATTTCAACGTCTCTTGAAAAATTTCTAGTTTGGAATTTGTTCGAACAGCAGCCAAAGTTACTAAACAATTCGTCGAGCCGATTTCGAGAAATTGGGGGCTAGATAAAGTGTGTGTGTGTGTGTGTGTGTGTGTGTGTGTGTGTGTGTGAGGGCGAGTACAATATATGCCGTGAAAAGATTATATCTCACGTATACAGTTTGGCCATTAAGTCCCGTCCTTAAAGAGTTTTCACATGGATCCTTCTTTGAAATTTCATCTCTAGGGATAGAGTCGACCCACGAAGGAAGTCCTCACGAATTTCATCGAGAGGAATCAGGGAAATAAGGGGCACCCTACGTGTAAAGTATATAAAAACAAATACATAATACTAATTGAACCCTACTTAGAGGACTTTGATTGCAAAGTCTCTTGTACAGTATCTATTTAGGGATCTGTTCCAACAGTAGGAACAATTTTAACGAAACGTCATAGAGCTGATTTCGAGAAATTCGTGGCTATATAAAGGGTTTGGTATAACACATGCCGTAAGAAGATTATATTTTGCGTATATAGTTGGGCTATAACGTCCCCTCTTTTAAGAGCTTTGACATGGATCCTTTTTTCACGTATTATCTCTTGGGGATAGAGTACACCCACGAAGGAAGTCCTGAATAATTTCGTTGAGAGGAATCATAGAAATAAGGGGCATCCAATGGGTACTGGGAATGAAAAACACACACATTGTTAATCGATTGTACTGGGTATAAAAAACAAGTAGATTGTTAATCAATTGTACCAATATTGTCTACTAATTGAACCCTTAGTTAGAGGAATTTGCATTCAACGCCTCTTGGACAGTGTCTAGTAAGAAATCTAATCCAAGAGTAGGAATGGTTTAAAGAACATTAGCTCAGCTGACTCCAAGAAATTCGCGTCTAGACGAAGGTGGTCGGTACAACACATGCCGCAAGAAGATTATATGTTACGGATACACATGGGCCGTAACGGACTCGCTTTAACGACTTTCGACATAGACCATTCTTTGATATTGCACCTCTAGGGTTAGGGTCGACCCGCGAAAGAAGTTCAGACGAATTTCGTCGAGAGGAATCATCGAAATTCATCGGGTGACGTGGTATGGAATGATCCATAAGTCACAATGGGCACAAGTGTAATGTCAGCAAATTGTAAAGAAATATTTAAATACAGACAATTTTCCAAATTTAATCAATTTAATTTTCAGCGCATCCACTGCCTTACATGCTTGCTCTGCTAATGTTTTTTGACATTTGTTCCAAATTCCACACAAAGAGAAAACAACCTCTAAATACTTATAATAAGAACTAACCCTGATTTCTTTTCCTCAAAATACCGTTTTTCATAATCTCGTTATTCGCAACAACTTCGGAAAACCACTAACTTGGTTTTATCAAGATTTACTTGAAGTTTCCAATAGATTGGATAAGTCTCTGTAACAAACATTGCATTTCAATTCCTGCATCAGCCAGTAATGTAAGATCATCTGTATTAAGTAGAAAATAAAGCCTCAACACATTTTCTATATTAATACCACTGTTACTATCAGAAAGTTGGCTGAAAAGCTCATTTATGTAAAAGTGAGAAAATAAGTGGTGACAATATGAAGCCTTGTCTAACGCCTATTGGAAAGATATAACATAATCAACTTGAGGTTGTTACGCAAGCTCTGACGTCTGCATATATGCTTGCAGCATTTCAGCATTTTTGTACTTAAGTTACAGACATTCAGCGTATACCATAAAGCCAATTCTATCAAAAGCCTTCTCGAAGTCTATACATGTACAATAAAATCTGCCCGTTCTCTTTCTCAAAGATTTCAAAATTTAGAACATATAGGTTATCTTCAGTACTGTAACGTCTTC
Source organism: Megalonaias nervosa (assembly GCA_016617855.1). NCBI lineage: Eukaryota > Metazoa > Mollusca > Bivalvia > Unionida > Unionidae > Megalonaias > Megalonaias nervosa. The sequence goes on along the minus strand of JAECUM010025130.1, from coordinate 3,274 downwards.
TAAATCTCACTTGTTCTTCGCATGATATATGGTTTTCACCTACCTACTGCCTATAATTCCGAATATTAGTAAAGCTTTATTCATAACTGGTAACAGACCTATTCCTCTGTAATTATTCTGGTTCTTTTGGTTAATCTTTTTAAGAAGTTGAACAATTGTAGCTATACATCAGTCTTTTTGAAACGATGTACTAAATATAATTCTTGCTGGAAGGTATTGCATCTAGTAAGACGTGAATAAAATAAGCTTGACATTTATATAGCTCCATAAGGCGGTGTGTAGTATATGATATAAAATTCTTCGTGCTCCATATTTCATTTCAGCTCACTAAATCAATTTTTCCACTACAGCTACCAAACTATGAATGATTTGCACTTTGAGTGGTGAAGAGGCCTATTGATTTTGGGATGAAAGATTAAGATCAATGACTAAAAGAAGAAGAATGATTTCTGCAGAAAACTTTCATTTCTTGACCATGTACTTTATTAAAGTTTGTGGTTAAGAAACACATTAGCTAAGAAAAGAAAAAGAATCCTGTTGACTTTGGAAGCAAAAGATGAAAGACCAAATTCATTGTCTCTTAATGTTTCAAAACTGTTTTGCTAAAATTCAGATATAGATCATGTGCATTCACCATTACTGGGACGTTTGAGAAATACAATGACTGATGGTAGTACAGTATCAAAGTGAAATAGAAAGAAAGAAAAAATTAAAATATCAGGAACACAACACATTTAATAAAAAATTGTCAACATTAATTTGATATAATTAATCAAGAACTTTATATGCCCGAGTTGTACTGAATCCATGAAATAATGATTGTTTGTGATTTTCTTATGTTCTATTATATATTTATTGTTAATCATAAGCTGCGTATATATCTCTTTAGAATTTCAGTACATTTATATCTTGATAATTGCACTGTTTCTGTGATAACTGCATTGTTTTATTTGTAGACGCTAGGCTAGAACAGTGGTCAACAACTGAGTGGTCCAAACACACACAGAGAGAGAGAGAGAGAGAGAGAGAGAGAGAGAGAGAGAGAGAGAGAGAGAGAGAGAGAGAGAGAGAGAGAATTACAGTAAATATTTACTAGAAAAGACACAATTTATGTTTTCATAGTCTCTCTATGATCTGCATATATAAAGCGTAACTTGACAATAAATTACAATTGTAAAATTGATCTTATTACAAGTCTATTTATCATAAATTTTATTAGACGTTCCAATTACGGAAGACCGCAAATTTAGTGAATTAACAATAGTCCAATCTGACACCCTGCCCAGCTAATGAAATATAGCCATTCTCTGCTGTGCTACTAGCACTGGTAGATGATGGTGCTTGAAAACGACATGACGGACACTCATTTGGCATTTTAGATACAAAGGAGTATTCAAATTGTTTGAAATTTTCCACACCAGGATCATTTAAATGTTTGAAATATCTATTAACTGGGTACTGGTGCTACAGAGACGTTTGTATTTACTTGCTGCGTCTAAACCTTTGTGTCATGTCCGACTCACTATTAATTATTTTTCGACACCATCACAAAAAAATGATGTTGCACATGTTCGTTTAATTGACTGGTTTGTGCAATTCACTACCACTTGCCGGCTTGTGTTATAAAGTGGTTTCCGTGAACTGTTTTCGTGAGTTTATTGACGATTTCCCAGCTGAATACAAATAGATACAAGCTCTTGTATGGTGGATAAGGATTATGGCAAATCACGTATGATAATTTTACATATGAATATTGGAATAACGTTGTTGACAAGTTTCAATGTATGCATGTAAAATATCTATGCCAGAGATGTCTCCAAATATAATGTTACTTAAAGTAGACAATACACGTGCTCCTCGTTCTGAGAAATGCAGAAACTTGATTATTTGTAGGACAACTATGATGTATATTAAAGACAGAATAAAATATTTATGTCACACTGGTTAACTAGTAAATTGCAAATTTTAATTTCGATTATAAATAACCTTCATATCTTTTCGATCACAAAATCTATTAGTTACTTAATTAAGATTCTTGAATACTTATGGATATCGAGAGAGATTCTGTTGTCATGGAGAACCGTAAAGTGATAATTTAAATCATATTGTATGTATGGAGAATCATATATCACGATTATTATCTTGTGGTACGTATGGAGAACCATACATTAGAATTAAACTCATATGTTACGTATGGAGTACCATACTTACTTAGACTTAGACTTAGTTCCTCCTGGGCCGTTCGGCGCATTGGGCAGCGAGTGCTCTCCATCGAGGTCGATCTGTCGCAATGGTTTCAGCGTCATCCAATGATATGCCCAGCGCTCTCAGATCTTCGATGAAGGTGCGTCGCCATGTAGTTCGGGGGCGGCCTTGTTTCCGTCTTCCCCGTGGCGTCCACGAGATGGCGTTTCTTGGATGCCGTGAGATTGGTTGCCGGAGTACGTGGCCAGCAAAACGTAGCCGGCGCTCTGTCACAATGTCGTTGAGAGGGCGGGTGCCTGTTCGCTGATGGATCTCTTCATTTGTGATGCGATCTTTGTACGAGACTTGCAGGATTCAACGCAACCATTGCTGTTGGGCGACGTTAAGCCTTCTTGCGATCCGGGCCGACGTCTTCCACATTTCACATGCATAGGTTGCACTCGGGACGACGATGGTATTGAATAGCCGGATTTTCGTTACTACACTGATTTGCGCGTTGGCCCAGATTGGTCGAAGCCGTTGAAAGACTGCCCCTGCCTTCCCTATTCTGCAAGCGACATCGTGGTCGGCGTAGCCATCGTTGGCTAGGGTGCTGCCTAAGTAGGTGAATTTCTCTACCTCCTCAAGTTGTTGCTGACCAATCTTCACAGCGTCCCTTGCTGTGGTATATCCGATCCTCATGATCTTTGTCTCATTCCCGCTTATCCTAAGCCCAACTCGGGCCGCTTCGCGTTCCAGGCTCATTGTCATTTCTTGCGCTTTTTTATTCGTGGCGCCAAAGAGTGCAATGTCATCCGCGAAGTCAAGGTCATTTACCGGTTTGGTTTCAGCCATGGAATTCCAAAATCATCTCGGTCCATGGCCTTCTGCATAATGAAGTCGATCACCATAAGGAAGAGGAAAGGAGACAGGATACATCCCTGTCTCACGCCAGTTTCGATGGCAAAGAAGTCTGAGGTGCCGTCTTCCGTCCTGACACAGCAGCTTGAGTCGAGGTAGAGGTTTCTAAAGACCTCAACGAATCGCTCCGGGATGCCGTACAACCTCGCTATGCTCCAAAGCGACTCCC
>JAECUM010025129.1:0-39703 GCA_016617855.1 Megalonaias nervosa | reverse complement strand
ATTGAAATTAAAATCAAAGTGTGTTTCTGTATTTAGAGTTGCGGAGTATGGTTTCCTCAGGAAAATGATGATATTAAAGAAGGAAAATATCACGACTAAATCAGTTAGGTCCTGTGGGGATTCTGGCACACTGATGATATGATTTAGAGAAGTTTCAAAGTATTTTGATAATGATCACTCTGACACACCTGTCTTGCAAGTTTCAAAGCCTCGTTCAGTTTTTCATTTTCTTTTCTATGTTCTTGAAGAGCAAAATCATAGTTATCCAGCTTTATTTCCAGAACCTGTAATTGATAAAATACTCTGTTAAAGTAAAATATAATTTTCCTGGAACTGTCTGGAACATTTATTAATATCCTGACAGCAGCACATTTTATTTAGTCATCTGTTAAACCAGTCCTCACAACTATTTTGAATACCATGTTAAGAAGTTTGATTTATTCTCAATTTGTTTAAGACAGAGACATTGTTGGTTAGCATCAAATCATGTTTCTGCTAAGACAGGAAAATAAACACAAGTTAGAATTTTTGATGGTGCATTTGTTGTTTTTTTATCATAGTGACTGCTTTATGAATTCTTAAAATAATAAAATCATTAATAATTATATCTGTCTGGACATCATCAAATCCTTGAGGTCAATCTACCACCAATTTAAAAAATAATTACACTTTTATTGGTTTTATGTAGCTAGTACACTGGGAAATTTTTTAGAAGCTGTTATGTTCTCTGCTGTTGTATTATTTCTGCCCTGTTTATCTAATTCTGTCACCATATAGGGTTGTAATGAAAGATCTTTGTGCACAGAGTAGGTTTATCTGTTTCGACCAAACAAATATATATTGTCATATGATGCTTTACAATTGCCATTTCAGCCAGTGATAAGGGAGTTGTCACACAGCGATAACTCAACTGAATATTTAATCCAAGGGTTATGGACTTGATTTCCACCTAGGGCAGCCCTAGTTAACAGCCTTTGTGTTTCCTTGGCAGAGGAAAGTTAGCTATTATTCTCTGCCATGGTATAGTCAATACTGTCCTTTAAGGAACACTAAAACCAACAAAACCATCCAGAATGATATCATTATTATATGCTCAGCAGAATATAACCAGTCAAGTTACTACATTTGCATAATTTATTTTTCAAAGAAGAAAAGTAATTATATTTAATAATTTGATAATGACCTCAAGTTCAGCGTTTTGTTGTTCGAGGTCTTCTCTACATTCCTTGACAGTCTCTTTCAATCTGGAATTTTCTTTCATCGTTGCCTATTGTAAGGAGAAATAAAACTATATATTTCACAGCTGAAGGCTGAACAAGGATTGTATGATGAGCAGAAATAATAATAAAAAACCAGCAATGAAAAACTTGTACAGATATATTTTGAAAAAGAAAAGGCAATTATTTGGGGGATGGGGTCTTGCACCATTTTTCAGTACAGGATAGGATATACATGGTGGCCAGTATATTTAATGGAGGAAGAACCAGTGAAAACCCTGGGAAGAACCACAAAACAATGGGTAGCTACTGGCAAGCTTTCCCACACATCCACACTGGCTGAGCTGAGGCTCAAACCCATGCAGACAGAAGTGAGATGTCAGTGATTTTTAAAGACAATTGTCTTAGACCACCCAGCCACCTGGGGGCTCTTTCTTTTTGACTCGTCAAGATTATTTAGTTTTAATGACTTTATGAATTTTGTCCTTGTACAACATTAAACATGATTTTAAACCAATTCATTGATTACAGCCAAAATAATTTACAACTTCTAACTGGAGAATGACAAAACTAACATTATGCATGTTTGCATTCTGTGGCTTTTGGCCCATGTAGATCTGCTTAGACTGCAAATTCTGTTTGTCCCCGAAATTGCACTATCAAGGAATCTCTCCCAATATCTAATGAAATGAGCACAAATCTGTAGCAGGAACAAGTAACACAACTGACTCCATCATATAAAGGAAAACTGATCTTTCGCTTCGATACATAATACACATGTTTACAAAATATCCAATATTTTGCAGTCCCTTTATTTTCATTTATAAGTATGTCTCACAGTACTATTAATAATAACATATTATTATTATTATTATTATTATTATTGCTATTTATTATTGGTAATATAACAGCATTTTAGATAATGCATGACAAAATTGGAGTAGAAATGTAATAATAAAATTGCTCTCACATTGAATGAAATCTACATAAAATTCATAAATGGTGCCAAAACATATTTATAATAATTTTTATAATTACCTGAAGGACTCTAACATTTTCTTCCAATTGGTACTTTAGTCTTGTATTTTCTTTTCCGAGTGTCTGTTAAAAAAGACTCGACTAAATAAGCTACACAATTACAGTATGAAGAGACTTGAATTATTTGTCAAAATATAAATTTACTTGCTTGGATTTTTAAGAAAGTGTAATTTTATTTCCTTTTTGGTCATAAGGATTTTAATTTTTGTCTTACTTTCATGTAGATGGATCATCACATTTAACAGTTGTTCAAGCCTTTCTTAAAACAATAATGCAAAATTAACTCATTTCTTTAAAGTCATGCATTAAATTTAGTATATTGTCAAATCTTTATCTTATGATTTTAAAAAGGATTTTCTAAAGCTATTGAAATAGTATAATCACCAGAGGACAGAAACATCTGAAACAAATTTAATACTGTTTTTTTAATATTGTCTGCATTATACTGAAAATGAAAAATACGGATGCAGAGGAATATGCACTAACCTGCACTTGTTCCTGAATCCACTTTAGTTCTTCATTCATGTCTTTCTTGTCTTTTTCCGTTTCTGTTGTTGCAGTCATTAGACCCTAAAAATTCAGACATAAATGAAATTCCCTTACAAAAACAAAATCAAAACAGAAAAGCCTGTACACTGCTTCTCTGCATGATGAGTTTATCTCTCTTAAGCAGGATCTTATAAGACAAGGGCATTTTTGTTTCCTTGTAAGTGTGGATGCAGCAAATTAACTATTAGACTCTATAATGGTGGGGATCAGATCGTTAGTACACTGGCCTCTGGTACCAGAGGATGAAGGCATGAACTGCCAAGAGCATTGTTTATGAACACTTCTTTTGGCATCACAGGAAGAGAAAATGATAATGGTGTACAGTCAGTTCAATTGAGGTGTCAAAATGGTGGTCTTCAGTTAAGGAAGGGTTAAATCCAGTGAAAGTCAAAGGTTCCCTACTACAGTATTTAAATACCAAGCCTTCCATTGGTATTTGAAAACAGGAGCTACTTCTATGGCTGACCATGGCAAATCCCAGTGCTTTTTTATTACATTACTGAAACCTCCTGACCCCTACCTTTCAGGACTATGACCAGTGAGTTCTAACTTGTAATGTGTTAAATATTAAATATGTCACTGTAATTGAAATATTTGTATATTATAACTTTGATCCCCTCCAGAAGTCAATTCCCAAGAATAATATACTCTCAAAGACCATCATGGTTATTCAGCGTGTGCACTTTTTTTACCAAGTTTAGTGAATTTCTAGGTAGTGGTGTGGGAGATACAGTTACATCTCTCTCTCTCTCTCTCTCTCTCTCTCTATATATATATATATATATATATATATATACACATACATACATAGATACACACATACATAGTTGGATCTGAAATAGTATTCCCAATTCTTTTACAAAGGAAGTCAGATAATTAGAAATTGCATATCTATAAAACCCTGGTTATAGTTTCTTTTGAGTATTTATATATTTGTATGTCACATTACGTTCCATTTTATATTCATGAAAGAGTGATTCATATCATGTTGTGAGATGCACAAAATTTGTGTTCAGCTGGTGAGAATATTCAATCTTAAATGATTTCCTTCTCAAAGAAAAGCTACAGATACATTGCAGATTTATTGTTTACTACAGAGGAAAACTTGCTGCCTGAATTCTTTGCACTGATGTGTACCTTCTTGCCAGTAAAATGGAAATAAGCAATATTATTTTTATGACTGCATCTTATGAAAAGTGGAAACAATATTTATCAGTTTATCAGAGAATGTTATGGATTATTGCCAAAGTTCTATCTATATCTTTCATCCTGACGAAAAAGGCAAAATCTTTTTTTTATCAATAAAAATATCATGTTTGTTCATCGTCTATGTCTCTCTATCAATTTGATCTCTTATGAAACAATCAAAACATGTTTGGAACAACTGCAGTTGAGATTTCTTTCTCATAGTAATATCAAGGTGTAACATAGGATAAGCAATAAATGATATTTAAATTGTATCCATTTTACACCGATATAATCTGGCTCCTGCCACTTACCCACTTGCAGAAAGAGCAGATATGTCAGACCTCTTGTAGACTATTAAACATATATCGAGAATGTAAGCATGTATTTCATAGCAACTATTTTCTAATATAACATTGTCAGTTTTTAAACAAAACTGAATACTTACAATTGTACTGATGCCTTCAAAAGTGAATCACATACATGGCATCACAGATAAGTAGCAAATAAACATTACAAATTGTGTGGTCTCCTGATATCCTATACCTAAACTATCCACAAATATTTCTTCAAATTTTTTGGATGTGAAGCTTTTTGTATTATATTCACAAATAAAAACTTCTTTCTACTGAAACTTGTGTTGCCATTAAAAAACCCTTACCTTTGGTCTCTGTATTCTTTGTGATGCTGAATCTTCAGAGGATTCTTTTGGTATTTGTTTACATTTTCTGCTTATTTCTGACAGTTTGTGTTTTTTTCTGATGACTTCCTCCAGGATGATTTTTGCATTCATTGCAGATACATTAGTTAGTTCATTGTAAATATAAAGACTCTGGTTGGGTTTCTCTTTGTGGATTTTGCTAATCAGATCCCAGCATTCCTGATCAAATGGTGCAATTCTAATTAAGCTCCTCAAGCGTTTCTGTCTTCTGAGTTCTTCATCTTTGTTGTTTGGACACTGCAAGTAGATTCACCAAACATTCATATGACCAAAGATGTTTAATATTTAAATTGCCAGGTAATCTTTTATTATCTGGTTTAAACATTTGGCAGTTCCTGAGGAAGTCTCTAGTGCTCTAACCTAATATAAATTTTATGGAAGAATTTAAATAATGTTAAAGAAAAGATCTTACGAAACAATGGAGTTTCACCAACTGAGTAAACTCTCACAAATAATTATTATTAATATTATTTGAATCTTTCAAGAACTGTACATATCATTAATAACTTTCACTTTGTTCTACTTCATGCAAAAGTGTTATTTTATATGAATCATCTGTTACTAAGAAAATTACATAACACAAATTCAGCATATCATTGCTGGTCACACTTAGATTTATTTCAAGTACAAAACTATAATGCAATTAACATTAGGCAAAAACATGTGTGTTTCCTATTGCACTAGTTTTAAAATTAGGATAGGCAGGTTTGTTTTACAAATTATATAAATTATAATGATTAGTGTGTATATATATATATATATATATATATATATATATATATATATATATATATATATATATATATATTGAACTGGCATACTCAATGTATTCACTACAACTACTGTTACTCTTGCACAGTGACAAGATTATTAAGTCTCTATATTGAGACAGAAGTTACAAGCTATATTTTTAAAAATTATTCTTGATGCAAATTAATTATGTAACTTACCACTGCATTAAAAATTTGGTAAATATGTCTTGATGCTTGCCCTTGAAATAATGAACTTAAAAGCTCTTGTCTGATTAAAGCTGCTTGTTCAAACTGTGTTGTTGGCTTGCTTATTGAAGCATTTTCATTTGCACATAACCCAAGTGCCAAATCTCCTGTCTGGTCAAATTTTTGTAGATGGCAACCCTTCTGCAAATAAAATGTGTATATTATGCACCATCAACTGCAAATAAATATTCGCTCTTATACAGTTATAACACAATACCATATTTCATGTATTTTTTTGTACCCTTTAATTTTTCGTACACAATCCAGTTATCAAAATAATAATTATTTAAATGTATCATAATTTTTTGTACATATCATTTTGTATTATTTGAAAAATTCATTAAATTATCGGACATAAAATTTCTACTAAGAAGATTTACGTTTGCAAAAAAGATCGAAAATACCGTATTCCCGTTTTGTTTTTACAAAAATTAATGATTAATTGTTGGTGAGAAAATATAATGATTGATGCATAAGCATGGGCGCCCGCAGCATAGGTCAAGGGGGGTCACGTGACCCCCCCCGATATCATACTGCAATATACATATTTAATCATGCAAATGAAGCTGAAAATATGTCACAAGATTCTGTTCAAAAAGCTTCGTAAATATTAGCTTTAGTTTCAGACTGCCTACTATACTAACTCTCCCGGCCATGACTGACTGACCCCCCCTCCATTTTTGTAAAAGATCCTGCGGGCGCCCATGTGCATAAACTCTTATTGTCATTACAATATCTACTGGTGTTTATTAACAAATGAACAAAGAGCTTCACAGACCATACCTTTAAATATTATCGTTAATTAGTTCTCCTTATTAAGTCCATCACCGTAACAAAACACCACGTGCATTTTAAAATGAGTTCGGAAGCCCTTTGATGTTGTCTTATCCAATAAAAATTACATCTCAGTACATGCTAAAGTGAAGACCACAGACCACTGGTCAACTAGTCCTATTGTTTCATTAGTCATACAAACATAAAATATAAAATCCTTGTCACTTTCCATTGTAAATTTGAAAGTCACGGACTCCGTTAAATCGATTCGTATATATACATATACTATCTTTTAAGTGCTTGTTCTGTTTTGAATTGGATATAATTTACATTTTATTGCAAATCTATTCTATGATATACCCCACTATTATCTTTATTGGCGAGTTCGAATAACAAGTAATGCATATGATCGCGCTTGTCCTTATAACATCTGCTATATGGACAACGGCTTCAATAGCACATTGACAGACTTTCATTTCCCTAAAGACAGCCTCATTTCCCTACTGGCAGCCTCGCTGATTTGACCTCTTCAGTCGATTCTTGCCCTCAATCTGGTTTCAACTGGAATAACCAAAGCCCTAAAAATGTTTATTAACCGTGTAAATAACTGCATAGCCATGTGGTTGTTGTGACAATGTACATTGTAATTAAAACAAGAAAGAACTGCTGATTTAGCGGTGTTTATTACGAATAGAATATAGTAGGGTCGTAATACATGAGGATTATCCCACTCATCAGGTAACTAAAAATAGTCTTTTTTTCTCTTTGCAAAAGCTACAAATCACAACTACACTGAATAAATATTGTTTTGTACACTGAAAAAATGTTGTTTGATTGATCTCTCTGGCGCGCGTGCACACACTCACACACGCTTGCGCACTCACGCGCATTAACTTAAACGTTGATTTCAAGTTCTTTATTTTTTATTGCAATTTGATAATGAGATTATTGTTGCTAAAAATACAACTTGCACTTAATTTCTTGACGATGTGGGGTCGTATCGTTGAATACAATTTACCAATAAATAATACCCATAACTTATACATGTTCAAACCATCTTGATCATTTTGCCTATATTACACAACATAACAGCTACGTAAGTTCTAAATGCAGACGAACTTGCACACTGAGACATAATCCTCTCTCTCTCTCTCTCGTTCACTAATAACAACAGTACTTTTGATTTATTGTAATTAGATTCTTGAATTGACAGCAGAATGAGACAGAAAATATACGTTTACTTTGTACGTTTGTACTGTTAGGTTGTCGAGTAGCGCGTGTACCATAGAACTTGTTTTGGTACAATCCCTTTATTTTTCATACACAGTCAGTACCACCAAATGATAATTATTTATTTTACATATAATTTTTCGTACAATGAAATTAATAATTATTTTTTCGTGTACGAAAAATTACATAAAATACGGTACATATTTTGTAAAAATTAACCATTCAGGTTTTATATATATATATATATATATATATATATATATATATAGTATTTACGCTGTATCAATGATATACCATGAGATGTATAAATTTATACAACGATTGGTATATCATTGATACAGTGCACATACTATATGATTATTTTATTTATATCACATACAAATACCCATATTTGCCCTTTGATGGGAGTTAAGACATGCTCCGAGTAATTGTGTATAGACTGAAAATGAACTCCTTACATCCCTGTGAGTGTGTCCACTACAAAATGTAGTTCTATGCCTTTTCTTGTTGTACACAATCTCATTTACAAACTGGTAAGTTAATTGTTTTCTTTTTAAGTTTCTATTTTTATTCATATTGATTAAATCAATGTAAGACACACGTATGACTGAAACACAAAAGATTGTTTTCATGAAAAAAGTAGCTTCTGACAGCAGTTTTGCTTGATGAACAATGCAGGTTCTGTATATCAACCTCAATTGTTCCAAGAAACTTTGAGCAGTATGCATGAAAACATTCTGCTCATTCTGAGAAACATAATCAAAATGCAGATAATGAAAAAACATGCTAAGCAAGCACAACTTGATTAAAAAGCTCTTCTTGGTATATTGAAGGAAACTAAAATTCCTACCAATGTTAAGCAGCCTAAAAGGAGGTTAAGAATGGAATTAAACATGTCTTGAAAATCATGTCCTGGATCAATAATTTCCAACTGACCATTACTATTTAACTACAAAAAGGAAAAAAATAAAGAAGTTGCAGGAAAGCAAATAATGCAGATTTGTGTTTGTAAAATATGTATATCCACCACTGAGAGTAAATATTTGCCCAAGTCCAGAAAACATTCTAAAGCTTTGCTGAGAAGCATTTACTGTAGATTGAATAAATCTATGAATTTAAGTCATCTATAAACGTACATGAATATTCATGCTAAATCTCATCTGACTAGAGTTAGAAGTCCCTGTATAATAATGCTACCAAGGCTTCATGCAGAAAGGCAATGTAAAATAGTCATAAAAAATCAAAACTCAGGTCATCTGCACATTATTTTTTAAGAAGCCTAATAAAAACACAGTAGGTCATCTAGATGTATATAGAAATATGTGTACCAAATTATATTTGATTAAGTCATGTATGTGTTGTGTATAATCATACTACAAATGTCCAGTGTGGTTGGACTGATGGTTGGATGTACAAGACCACATTAAGTTCAGTTAAGGCATATAACAGAATCAAAGATTATTAGAAAAGGATTCTTTCACAACAATGGCATGACTTCAAACAATAAAATGATGCATGCTTTATGAACTTCAACTAAATTTGACAAAGAGACTTGTAATTTTTTTGTCAATGTTGCTGAAAAATTATGTAACAACTCGAACCATACAGAGCTGAATTCTCTTTGTAAAATGTTAAGTGACTTAAAATAATACAGTGCACTCATTAAATATGAACAGTCCTAGCCAATACTTAATATCTGTTAGGGACCAACCAGTTAATCTTCAGGGATGGTAGTTGTAGGGGTGGGTGGGAACTATAAAAATAAGTGAACAGAAATTCCAAAGGGTTGTGTGTGTGATTTGGATGTTTAACGTATTTTTTTAATCAATTTTTCTGTCATATCGCTACAATGTCTGGAGTGTGGCAGTTTATAGTGATGTCTGGGGCATCATGCCACAGACATGTGGCATGATGTCCCACCCAGACACATCATTAGCTTGACACCAGGCCAACCAGTCCTAACACTTACGTCTTAATGCTGAGCAATAGCGAGGCAGCTGTTAGTACCATTGTTATAAGTCTTTGGTATAACTCAGCCAGGGTTCGAAACCTGCAACCTCCCACATCCGAGGCAGATGCTCTAACCACAAGACCACTGGAGCAGTTAGAATTCCAAAGCTAACAAGAACGTTAGCTTGTATTAAGCATGTCAGATCTACTTGTTTAAAAGTATATCTTGATTTTATCACACAGAAGGCATCTCTAGACTAGAACTTTAATACAACTTTAATGCATGTGTGTGTGTGTGACAAACTGCATGATAACTTGAATAGGTTGAAAAGTACGAGCAATAAACAGATCAGACTGAAATAAAAGCCACAAACAGATTTTGCAAAATTTGCAACTTGTTCCATGGCAACCTCAAAAATATTTATCAATGTTTATCAAGTTCAATAGAAATATTAGCAAACTACGGTACTCTTAATGGATGTACAGACGAGTTAAATTATTGTTGGATGGAACCCATTTTTATATTCCAGTGTGTGAGATACTTATATAGATCAGTTTTGGAAGACTATCTTCAATTCAGTGTGACTACTTTTCTTTATAATTACAGTCATCGAATGTAAAGAAACTGTAATTACTGATGAAAAATCATATTACCTTCAAAAATGTGCTCAGACTCTTACAGAAATTTGTGACACTGCTGCAGTCCAACTGCTTGTAAAGCAACTTAGTCCCCATGACATGGTCTGTCCAAAGCAATTCAACTGTACATCCAGCACCCCCAAAAAACTATAAAAAAATGATGGCACATAGTAGACAATTTAGTAACTGAATGATTTTGTTTTCGTTTACATACTGGCATAATGAAATCCATATAAAGCAGATACTGACCACACAAATTGGCCCATATGAACAATCTTTTTATTTATGGGCTGAATAAGGAAAATAAATTTAAACAGGATTCATAAATGCTGCATAAAAGCAAATTTATGGCAACATGGAAAATGCATGTTAATACTGGTTCACAATCAAATAACGACTGAGTCATATTATTCTGCACAAGTTCTCTGTATATTCTCAGGAATCAATGATCTACAGATAATCACATATTTACCAATTAGTTTGTCAGTTATTTAATTAACCACTTGCAGATTGCATTATTTCAGCTCATAATTTTGCTTGCCACACACATTTGAGTTTCCAAATGCACACCTTTAAAACTGTTATTACAAATCTTTATTGTATAAAATTTACTACTAAACTGATGTAAAACGGTGAGCTTGTGTCCATATACACTTGTGACAAAGCTTTTCCTGGGTCATATATTTATCCACCTGCAACCACCATTAACTCTTATTCACTATTCTGCTTCTGACTAATATATCAATGTCAAATAACAACATTTAAACAACATTTAAACAATAACAATTTTGGATCACAATGAAATTAACTTCACAGTGACAAAAATTGGCAATCATAATTATACAGCACATTTTCTTCAGAAACAAAAGAATTGCAGCTGGAAATCAGCATGTAAATAATCCCTACATGAAAGAATAAGTGAAAGAGATATATATATATTTTTCTTAAATGATGTTATCTGTTATAAATAATCATTCTTCATCACTGACATTTTTGCAGTCAGGTTACAAACAAAAATTATATCATTATGAAATGTGAACAATTTATAATTCGATGGAGTTTGGAGACATGCCAATGGTTCAATCCATGAAAAGAGATATGCAGCCTGTTCACATCAAGTAAACAATATACTAATCATGAATTGTATAGTTTGACATAAGGAACAAGTCAGTCCACATTTTAAACAAAACAAGAGAGTCCTCAAGGTATATGTACAAAAGAGAATTTAATATGCTTTTGTTAATTACCTTTAGACATGTTTTGTCACTACTAAGTCCACATTCATCAACTGCTCCAAACTTGTAATTTATATCTGGATCTATAAGAAAAGATATAATAGCATCTTCAATTATAAGCTTATACATACACTATCTGAAACCAACTTCTGTTAAATCACCTTTTGTCTCTCCTAATCTCTTTCATGCATACATTTCATGTGATAAAATCATGAGATTGACTTTTATAACTAGAATGTCGACAAAACGGCAGAGTCCAATTAAAATGGACATGAGTCATTTTAAGTCAAATTTAAAACCTAAGACTGTGATTTAACCTGTACATAACTTTTATCATTTTATGTCTGACAAAATGCTTCTTTGCAGATCTGAATTCATAATTTCTTGTGATGTATAGTCATGTTTGAGATGAGAAATCTGAATACACTATATCAGATGGATGTGAATGACAGATCAAAGTTTTTGACAAACACATACTGTGAGCCACTGGTAATCAATCATAGGATATTTAAATCTTGTTATATTATATTAGTTTTGATTAGTTTTTCTATTTAAGTATCAAAAATAATTATCTTAACAATGTAAACTTCAAAGGTGATCAAGTTCACACAATATTTGGATGGTGTGTGTGACTATCAATATAGGTGTCACCAACTAAGACTGTTATAACCTGATTCTTTGGGACCTGTACCTAGTCGCAGTCAGGAAGTTAATGGCAACTTGATTCTCTAGTGAACAGTGATGCAATTAATTTCAGAGATTGGCTTTTCAGTCAAGATATTTGCTCGCTACTCACCATGAATGAATTTGCATGCTGAATTTTTCTGGCTCACAAATTTGCATATTAATGTAAAAATGTATGATATATGAGATTTGGTCAAAAACTTAATAATATGGTTTGAAAATGTTTTCAGCAGAGATTAGGACTGCTGCATATATAACTAGTCAATAAATCACATAATATAATTCTGTCATTACTGCATGTGAGGATACACATTGCCATTTTGAATATTTTCTGCCATGGTTAAATTTAATCCCAATTCTAGTTAATCTGCATTTTTAACGGCAATACATATCAATAAAAAAACTTATTTTGTTCTACAAAATTCATTAACTTTACACAATATTTTGCCATCTCCCTAACTAGAATCTGGAAATAAACACTTATTGGTAAGATTGTCTGGTAAAATAAAGAAATATACTTACATTTCACTTTTACATAGGTATCAATATCTATGCCATCAAGATTTATGTAAATCTTTCCTTGTCCACTGAGAGTCAAAGACCATGTACTGAAGGAGGGCAGATCCTTTGTGTAGTTGTAACAGCTATCAAACCCTACAAAAATGATATATGTTTATGTGTCTATTAATAACAGCTTTAGGAATGTTCCTTTCTCTTTACAGCACAATTATCATTATTATTATTATTATTAAGAAGAAGAAATGAAGAAAAAACATACTTAATACATAACCCTGTCAGTTCCGTGGAAGAAACCTGCTAATTTTACTAACATATTGTGGATCTTGTATCAATTAGAAATATATTTATGGAGCTGAAATGGCCCACTACAGTGCAAAAAAATCTGGCTGGTTGTTTGATTATTGCATTGTTTCATTGTGTATCTATCCTGGAATAATAATTCTCATTTGCAGAAAATTAAACCTTTCACTGAAATTTCAAAATGAAAGATCATGCGTTCTTTAATTTGCTTGTTTATACGACACATATGTAAAAAAAAAACTTTATTTCAAAATGTTTCTGGTAGAAATCTAAAAATGAGTTTAGTAATTTCCATTTTCTATGTTAAGGTTTTTAATCATGAAGTGTTTCAATTGATACATTTTGAGAAATTCTGTTGTCTATATCATTCATTTAAACAGTATAAAATGTACTTACTCTCTGCTGTCACACCAGCCTCTATTATCTCATCGTCATTCTCTATTTCATCTTCTTCATGAAAATCATAAACTAATGACATTCTTAAACTGTATTTCTTCCTGGCTCAAGTGTGAGCTACTAAGCTGGCATTTGCTAGGTGCACATACAATATTCAACCTCTCAAAGCCATGCCTTAGTCCAATGAAATTCTGCACAGGCCTATATAGAAGTTCTGACCTTTAATCTTGGAGTTGGATCACATGGCCTATTACTCTGGCTTTTGATACTAATGGTGATGAACTGGAGCTGTTGAAACTATGCTGACTGGATTATCAGTGATGATTTGTTGGATGATGTAATGCTTGGTACAAGATACTGAGTATTGTAAAACAAATTATATAATACTGAAGTGCTGATCTCACAATGTGCAGGAATTATAACCATGTACAAATCATTTCTAAAAATCCTTTATCTAATTATAATACAACATCAGTCTGTAAAAATTGTTAGCTTATTCCACTTTCCTTTTCTTAACTGGCAATTTTCATAGATGGTGTAAGAGCCAATTCTTCCACCCCAACCCCCTAATTATTTCTTGTCCCCTCCCTTACAACCCATTAGTTTCGCCCTCTAGTTATCCCCCCTCCCTTCAAATAATTAGTTTCTTTTCAATAATGGACTCTTTGGTAATAGGCTGACTGCCACATGTATATATGTAATGAGTCAGTTAACAAATGGGGAAGGGGAAGAGTCAGCTATCTCATTCCTTTCCCCCTTCAACCAAATAATTTCTTTTCATTAATGGGCCCTTTGGTAATACACTTAAGGCCTACAAGTGAAATATCAAAATATAATGGATCCCTTAACAAATGGGGGGGGGGGACAGAATCAGCTACCTGATTCTTTCCCTGCTGCAACCTATTAGTTCCTTATTATGAATTGTCTCTTTGGTATTAAACATAAGGAAATACCATATATGTAACAGGTCATAAAATAAATTGGGGGGTGGGGTGACAGAATCAACTAGCTGATTATTTCTCCCAACAGCAATTTGTTTCTTTTCATTAATGGCCTCTTTCCTAATCTGCTTAAGGCCCACATCTGAAATATAATGCAGGTAATGGTTTACTTTACAAAATCTCACATATGGTTTATTTTAAATGAACCTTTACAGTTAATAAAGATTACAATTTTGGACTAATAGCATTTCAAAAGTCACTTGCATGGTATAAGACACAACATTTAAAGAAGCTTCCTGGTTCTTCTTAGCAAACTAACACTGCATTAAAATTGGGACCACTCCGATGACCTAAGTGGTTAGAGCATCCACCTGTGATGTGGGAGGTTGTGGGTCGAACCCCAGCAGACTCATACCAACGACTTATAAAAATGGTACTAGCATCTGCCTCACTTGGCGCTCAGCATTAAGAGGTTTGTGCTAAGACTGTGGCTGGGTGGGACATGATGCTACATGTCTGCAGGATGATGCCTCAGTGCTGGACATCACTATAAACTGCCACACTATAGACATTGCAATAATATGACTCAAAGCTACATTAAAAATCCAAAATACACACACACACACACACACACACACACACACACACACACACACATTCAAATGGTCCTTTGTAAGGTTTTGTAAATAAATTCTAGAGTGAGTGAAAGTGTCCAAGGAAAAATATGCTGGGTACCTCAACCAATCATACTGGGTAACTCCTTTGGAATTGGATCCACTAGTACTATACACATAAATGTCAGTAGACAACAGTGATGTTGCACTCATTGGCATCAGTTGCCCACACAGTATTTGCCTCCATAGTACTGTCCTGTAAATACTTATTTACATTGTTGTTTTGGTAATTGCTAAGCATTTTAGTAACCATTGTGGAGCACATATGCCTGACAATACTATTTCAGCAAATTTTGTAGCTGTCATTGCTTAATGAAATTGCAAAGCTTCTAGCTCAAAACATACAATTACCATCACCTCATACAATTTGCAGTGGATGACAGAGGAGAGAAGAGAGATAGAGAGAGGAAGCAATAGAGAAAGACCGATATAGGAAAAGAGAGGAAGACAGAGAAAAAAAAGAGGAAGACAGGAAGAAAAGAGAGAAAGACAGAGACAAGAGAGAGAGAGAGAGGAAGAAATATAGATGAAGAGAGAGAGATAAGAAAAAGGGAAAAATGTCAAAGAGAGATGCACAAAGACTAAGAAGGAGAGAGAAAACAAGCAGTTTTATGCAGTGAATAAAATGAGAGGAAGAGAGAGGTAAAGACAGAGAGGAAGAAAGACAGAGGAGATAGATAGAGAAAGAGGGAGAGGGAGGAAGACAGAGTAGAAGACAGAAAGGAAGAGAGGTTGACAGGGAGGAAAAGAGAGGGGATGACAGAGGATAAGAGGAAGACAGACAGATAGGAAGAGAGAGAGAGGAAGACAATGTGGAAGACAAAGGCAGCGACAAATAGAGAGAGAAAGACAGGAGATAGAGGGAAAGAGAATGAAGGAGACAAAGAGAGGAGGAGAGAGGGAAAGAATGACAGTGGAAGAGAAATACAGAGAGAGAAAATGAGAGAGAAGAAGAGAGGGAAGACAGAGATTAATTAACTTTACAAAAATAAAACCTTGGGGACAATCATATTTCTTCCAAGTGAGAACTTAAAATAGTTATATTTCCTCATTTTATATTCTAATTATATATAAAATCCAAACAAAGTAATAAAAATATATAAACCCGCTTGATGACAAAAGGTCATTAATATAATTTTTGTTAATATCGTAGGTTCTAACATTAAAATTTAATTTAATATAATGGTTGGTTTTAAATACAAATACTCATTTGCAGGGGGGAATTGGTTCTTATTAAATTCTTAAAATAAGTTAGTGTCTCTTTTTATAAATTTTCATATTTCATTTTTTTTTCATGTATAACACATATTTGGAGGGGGAAAGAATTGGCTAGCCAGTTGTTTTGGAGGGGGAAGAAAGAATCACCTAGCCAATTCTTTCCTGAGGAGAAAAACATTCAGCTGAAGGGGGAAAGAATTTGCTGGATGATTCTTTCCCTGCGGGAAAAAAATCAGCTGGCCAATTCTTTCCCCAGGAAATCTTTCAGAGGGGGGTAAATTTGACTCCCTCATTTGGTCATCATGACACATATGTAAGACTAGTGTATGATGAACTTGTCATCCAACATATATAAACTCATGGATATTTTTAGACCTCTTGCAATAAATCTTTAAAATGTTACAGGTGGATGTATATATGTCAGTTATACAACCCCTAATCAAAATAAAATGTGAACGGCAATGATTTACAACAGCTCTATTGTCTCCAGCAGCCATTGTAAAAATGAATTATCATGCAGAAATACATTCAGTAACCCATCATTGTAAGTATACATGGTGTAAAAACCTAAGTGGTCATATGAAATGTAGGTTACAGTGACCTTATTTATTGAAAGGGTTTGGTATTAACAGTACCAGAGATGCATACATTCATTTTGATTGATGATTCTTGAATGACCAGAGCTTGACAATGACAACATTTAGATAATCAGTGAAGCATGATACAGAGGCAAACAAAAATATATGTATAGCCTACATTGCTTATATATATATCACAAATGGATAACTTTCTTAAGGAAATGCATGGCAGCCATATTTTGGATAAACACATCTCAGACTCATTTATGATTCCTTTATTATTATAATGCAAAATTTCACTCTGAGGAACGTTGACTTTTACAAATGTTGTTGGACTTGCATCACCACCTTACAGGTGCTATCATATAATGAATACATATCAAACCGGCATTTTCTGAGAGCATTTGTCCTGTGCTTATAAAGTTTTCCATTTTATGCATAATTCGGTGTCAGACACAGGTCATTATGGGCTAGTTTGATTGATAATGGTGAAACCACTCAAAACTGAAAACACTCTGGACCAAATTAATTTGCAAGGTTTTCATTTTATTGAGGGTATCACAGATTTGAAAAATATACCTTACATATATAAGTAGATAACAAGCACATGTTCATTGACACTGGCTTTTTTTAAAAAGTTATTTACAAAACGCTTCATTATAATGAATGCTGGTTGATAATGACTGTATATTATTGTTAAATGAGAGCAAGATCTGGAACAGAAAACTACAATTTCATGTTACCCGATATTCAAACATGTTAATTTTATTTATGAATCACTTGAGCACTTGATAAAAATGTTCCTGCAATTATATTTAGTGTCCAAGGAAAATATGATAGTACGGTATAATGCAAACCACAAAGTTAAGGTTGCCAAACTGTCCAATCAAATATGATTATCCTATTTTTACAGCACCATTAGGGTCCCATTTTTATAGCATTATTAGTGCATTATGTACTGTTATTTTATTTTATCGTTCTATTAGGTTGTGTGCAGCCAAATTTGGAGGGTGTGTCTGACAGTGTCACTTACCCATGGGATCTTATGTGACACTGATTAAGTCCCCTTTATGCAGAACTATATGATATCAAAAATCATTTCTGCCTTCCACACATCAACTGTGCAACATGTCACCAATTAAAATAATAGGTGACCCATCCATCTTAACCTGAATTGCGAAAAACATAAAATTCCTTTGTATGATTATGTTGATGACTGGGTTAACAAATCTCATCATATACGACTGAGAACCAAATGCAGATGATTAAATAAAAATTAAGTTTTATTCATGTTTCTAAAAATAGAAACTTGACATGCAGATAAACAGAAACAGCTGAAATAATGTACGAATGTGAAAAATCTACAACTCTAAGACATACTGTTCTCTTTAAGACATTATTATCTCTCAGTCCTATGTGCTCTGATGTAATTAATATACAGATATTTATAGCCGTGCAAACATTTATAAAATTAGCATTGTTTTTTAAATTAATACACAATCAAAACCATGCCTATGTATGCCATCTTTTCCTGCTATTGTATTGTCAATTAAATAATTACATGTACTAGAATTGATCATGTATATATTTATATCTGTATATGACTTATCTAATTGAAGTCAATAGACATTATTTTTTTTTTACTATTCCCCATGCATAGCCAGCAGTAGGTCGGGGAGTCATCCCACCGACTATCTCACAGTTCATTATAAGTGTTCATAACTTTACAGGGAATAGTAGTTAACACTAGTATATAGTATTATCTTTGAGCGCAGTCATGCCAGGTCGAACAGCCTCCCGTCAGATCTGGTGTGCAGATATACGCCATCAGTAAACATGTCGAAGGAGTTGGACAGGAGCAGGGAGAAGAAGATCCCGAAAAGGGTTGGCGCCAACATGCAGCCCTGCTTCATGCCGCTGTTAATGGGGAAGGAGTCTGAGGAGAATCCATCAAACACTACTGTACCCTTCATATCGGCATGGAAGGAGATTATCATGCTGCGGAGTTTTGGGGGGCAGCCGATCTTCCCAAGAAGTTCAAATAGGCCCTTCCTGCTGACAGGTCGAAGGCATTGGTGAGCTCGATGAACATCATGTAGACCTGGCACAACTGCACTCAAAGACCAAAGTGACGTCAGTGCTCATCAGGGAGATGCTCTTTGCTGACGACGCGGCTCTTGTGACCCACACCGAGGATGCCCTCCAGAGACTGGGAGACAGTTTTGCAGATGCCTGCAAGCAGTTTGGGCTCACCATCAGCCTAAAAAAGACAAACGTCAGTGCGCAAGATGTCACCACTGCCCCCTCCATCAAAATCGACGGTGTCACCCTGGAAGTAGTCAACAACTTTACTTACCTGGGGTCAACCATCAGCAACACTCTTTCGCTTGATGTGGAGCTGGAGAGAAGGCTTGGAAAGGCAAACACCATCATGGCCCGACTAACGAAGAGGGTGTGGGATAAAAGCACGCTGACAGTGCACACCAAAACTAAAGTCTATCAGGCCTGCATTCTCAGCACCCTCCTATATGGAAGTGAGACCTGGAGCACCTACATGAGGCAAGAGCGTCGACTCAACTCCTTCCATAAACGGTGCCTAAAATGCATCCTGAAAATCAGCTGGCAAGACCATGTCCCACACAGCGAGAGCCTTCAGCATGCAAGTATCCCCAGCATGTACTCCCTGTTGAGCAAACGCCGCCTTTGATGGCTGGGACATGTCCGACGCATGGAGGATGGGAGGCTGCCAAAGGACATACTACGTGGACAACTGGCCACTGGCACCAGAAGAGTCGGCCGCCCCTCACTCCGCTTCAAGGATGTGTGCAAGAGGGACATGAAGGCATGCGGAATTTCACCCGACGGCTGGGAAGTGCAGACCGAGAAACGAGGCACCTGGAGACTGATGGTCAGCAAGGGCATAGCAGTCGCTGATGTGAGGAGAGGCCAGCTGGCCACAGAGAAACGTGAGAGGAAGAAGAGTGCAGCAGCAACCCAAGCAACTCAGACTTCCCAGTATGTCTGCACCAACTGCAATAGGGACTGTCATTCGCGCATCGGCCTGCACAGCCACAACAGACAATGCCAAAACCCCAGAGACAGACGACACTCCAAGGGCACTACTCACATGGTCTCCCGAGACTGAGCTGCCAATGATGATGATAGTATTATATTCTAATTCTAAATTCAATACAGAATTTAATATTGGCTATGAGAGAGAGAGAGAGCAGAATAAGAAAAAAAGTATATTTATTGTAACCATTTCCTACATGTACACTTATATACATATATGTACCAACACATACATGCATCAATATATATATATATATATATATATATATATATATATATATATATATATATATATATATATATATATATGCCCATGTACAAATGCATGTTACTACAAATTAAACATTCACTTATTAAAAGTTTTATAAAGTAACTATTGCTTTTACTCATTTGACAGTAACTACATTCTGCTATCATTTTAAATAATTATTTTCCTTTAATAGCAACCTTCTGAAAAGAAACAAATACACAGTAGGACTAGAGAATGGTCTGTTCTATAACCAGGTTCTATAGTGGAATCATTTACCATTGTAAAAAGAGTTTCTGAAACCTAGAAGAAATCTAAATTTGCCCGCTTGATAGGTTTATTCTTTCTCCAAGTGGATCTTTTTGAATCCATGTTTCTTTCTCATCAGATATAAATTAGAATACATTCAATTACTGCATCTCTTGCTGTAGGGTTATTTAATGAGCTGTTTTCATAACTTGACTGAAGTCTCCTCCACTAATTATATACTTATTTTTAAGTCCTCTATATCCTGCCTCACTTCAGTGTAGAAATTTGTTGTGACAACATTAGGACAATGAATGTTCATAAATTTGTACCTGTAATTTTGAATTGAAATATTTAAAACTATCTTGTTGCCATTTACATCTACTTTTAGTCTATGTATAGTAAACTGAAAGTTATTGTTCAATACAATAGCTACTCCCCTTGAATCTGAATGCAAAAGAAATGATACATTTGTAACCCCAAGATGGTCTAATATAAGTCTCCCATCATTTAATAAAATGTGTATCTTGCAATAGATATATCGAGTATTCCTTCTTTTCTTTAGGTAATTCAATACATACCTACTTTTAACTGGGTCCCCCAACCCCTGGCAATTCATAGAGGCAATTCTCAATGAGTCATCCACTGTCTTTATTATAAAATTCTTGACATTTGACATTGATCAGTACATTACTTCTAGGATTTGCTGAGACATTCTTATCCACGGTGAACATCTGATTTGCAAGTCTTAGGTTACATATAAAAAGAAAGTTCATATTGTCAGTAAGAGAGAGAAAAAAAATGGAAAGAGTGAAGGCAATTTCTGAATCAAAAAATAATACAAATCGCCAAAGGTCATTCAATAATGCTGATTGAAATAGAAATGCAAAAATATTAAAGAAATAGTAAAACCAATGTCAGTAATTCAATAAGAGTATTTTTGCAATTGTCGTGATTGTTGTTTTGCCACAAAAATGGGTAACTTATCTTTTTCAGATTTAAAAACTTTGCTCTATAGAATTTCTTTTTAGTTAAAATATCTTATGTACTCAAAATGATATGGCCTGTTAGTATGCTTCATGTTGTTTACTTGATATTAGAGAAAATGTTGTTGCTTTTGGCTTACCAACAGATACCCCTCCCCAACCTCCCTTGGTTGGCGCTCTACAGTTTCATATATTCCATAGGGTTAGAATTTTAAAGAAAAAGAATTTCCCCGGGTTTCCTCAATGGTTATACTGACTATTTAAAAAAGACCTTGTATATCTTAGGCATTGTTCAAAGAACCTTTAATTCACTTTATTTTGGTGTATGATTGATGGGTGTAATATGGATTATAGAGTATACAGCTTGGCCTTACTCTAGATGTGCACCTTTCAAAAAAGTGCAAGCTCCACTTAATTGTTTTCACTTCCTGAACTTCTGAGGTAAATTGTAAAAAAAAAATAGCCGATAACTTTTTTTATATTTTATATATTGGGTAATTCATTCATTGCACTTTCAAAAACTGATATTGTCTAGTCTGGCAAAATTAATTTTCCCTATTTTAATAGCTGCTTAGGATAGTGTACTTTAGACAAATTCAGGCTGATTTTTGGAGCACAAGGGAGCAGTCATTTTAGTTAGCAGTGTGTTAAGATCATTTACAATTTCCAAAAATACAATATCCAAAGAAATGTCAGCCACATTACATCAATGTAGCATAGAGGGATGCAAACGTTCTCTCCAATGTGCATGTTTTAAATGCAAACAACTTCACCTTACATATGTCACTCTCTCAAAAGTACATACATGTAATAACTGGTGAGTGCCCCCTTGAATGTATTAAGACCAGTTTTTGTTTAACATGGTGTACATCATAGAAGTGGATTTTATGTGCTCTCCAATCAAGCAGTAAAACTCTAAATGATTTTGGTATATTTGTATTGTCCATAAAAATTTCTTCATTCAGAAAAGTAAATCAATAAAATGGAGGTAATAAATGCACCTTCCTTGTATTGATTTTTGAAGGTGTAAACACTAATAAAATCAAAACCATTGCTTCAAAACTATTCCCAAATATATTTAAAATGTAGTTTTACTTTAAGTTAAGAAATTAAAATCTGGTTTCTCATTATATACATAATAATGTTTATGCCTCTCACTAAGCTTTCTGTGAAGTTACCATCTTTAGAGAAATGTTTTGACAGACTGCTGAATACGTTTGCGACAAATTGGACATTTTCGAAAGGCTGGTGCACATAGTTCACAACAGACTAAATGGCCACATGGAAGAAAAATTACTCTAACTGGATTCTCCATACAGATTTTACATGTTGTCTGCTCCTTCAGCCTTTTGTTTTCCTCTTCCAACTCTCCATAGTCTGAAAGAAATTAGATAATTTTAAAAGTCTAAGAAATTTGTTCTGTTTTTCTGAGAACTCTTCACAGACTTGGGAAAGCAATTAGATATGATGAGAAATCAAGGATTCAAGATAATCATAATGTAATGTTTTGTACAAATTTGTAATATAATGAAATGCAAATATGTAATTTTGAAACATCCTCCATTTCTCAAAATATAAACCATGACATTAAAAACACTAACTGGTAAAAGTTAAAGATCGCTGCAGTGAAAAGCACATTTTAAAAAGCGCCCAACATGCTGATAAACTTTTAATTGAAAGTATCCCAGACATAATTTTGGTCTTGCATAAGAAAAGGTGAAAAAATTTTTAATGGGGGTTTGGGGGTTCTCCCCCAACGGGGTCTCGAGGGGCAGCGCCCCCGATCTGGGGGTCCAGGAAACCGAAGGTCCCCGGCCAAAAACGCATTTTACAATCATAAAAAATTGATCCTGGTGCAACTTATTATCATAATATAAAACAAAATCATTTCAAAAACTAATAAACTTACCAAAAATGTTCAACTTGACTTGAATAATTTCACAATATTTGGCACATGAATTTGTTCTCCAATACTATTGATGCTGAAATTATTTCATGTGCATGTCAGTGTTCACATCATAATTAAGTCACATTAATTTGTCAAATTTTGAAGCAAACATATTATACTTCTCACATTTCATAACAAATCTGTAAAATAAACCAAGTACATCAACTATATACAAATAATCCCATACATTCACTAGTCTTTTTCTCCACTGGACAGAACCTGTTGATATGCCAGTCGAGATCTTTTTGCGGATTTGGCAAAGATTTCTTTAGCCTTCCTTTTTGTCACCACTGACTTTTTTGGCTCAATGTGCAATTGTTTCTTTTCCTTCTCAACGAGAGCCTTTTTCCTTTCAAGCTAGTGCTTGTATTGGCAACATGCAGTATGCATATTCTGACAGAGGGCTACATCTGTTCTCTCATGCAAGAAATCTTTCTTCTTAAAGTAATTAACTGCACTTTTTCCAGTGTCTTCTGAGCTTCAATTTTTCCGTATGCAACTTCTTTTGTAGATGTTGTTCAAAACTCTTCCAACCACGATTACCGTAATTCAGATCTTTCTTGCAGAGGTCACAAAATGCCAGTTCTCTAGCGTTCAGTTTTCTTATAAACTGACCAACTAAATTTCCGTCAACTTTTCACTCCAGCCATTCCCATTTCCATGTTTTTTAAACCTTTATCTAAACTTTTCGCGTCATGGTTTCTTTTAACAACTTGGGACGCCATGTTTTGCAAGCATGCTTCTCCTTTCCATTGCCATCAGTTTCCATTACACGAAGATTCATTGGATGAATTTAAACTTTTGACCTATCAGAATACTCTTTACGAAAGTCAAGTGCTAACTAATATATGGAACGAATACTTTACAAGGGTCATTGCGGAATGGGACCAGACAGACCGTTTTTTTTTTTTAAAAAACCAGATCGGAGATGATATAAAAACGGACTATATCAAGAAAAATCTGATCCAAGTGAGGAGAAAAATGGAATTCCACTTTAAAACGGAGAAAAATCATGTCTGGTATCCACAAACTTAAAGAAGAAAATGCAATTAAAGTGATAACCACCCACAAACTATTTTGAGCAGAGGTCATGCTGGACTACAACTTTAGAGCAAAGTGTTTTATCTCTCCTGGCTAAATAGGGCCAAGTAATGGAAAAACTGGGAAATGTTGAGTTAATGGCAAAATTTTGATATGGCATAATAAGTTCATCCACAACTGATGTTCTACTGGCTTTGCTAGTTAAGAAGTATTAAATTACACAAAATATTCATCATTTTTTATGAAAATACAAAGCATATTTAATCTTTCGTCTTGAAAACTGATGCATAACTTTGCTATTATTATCACTGTAAAAAGTTCTGAACTTAAAAGCAACAAAACTGAATTATTTTAGCTAGGATAACATTCTGAAAAAGAACTAGTGGTAGAAGACAGAAATCTCTGCCTGAGGCCCAAGATACCGGAACCACTTTCTGACAGTCTCTGTATAACTGATATCCTTTCTGTTATAATGGTACCAATTGCACAACCCAAGGTAGGTGGAGCTTAAGGTGTAGGGAACATTGTATTCAGAAATAAACAAAACTAGCTATGACTGGTGCATGATGTAGGAGCTGTAGTTTCTGTCAGGCTATAACATGCTGAGTCTCTTGGCAACTTGAGAGATTATGTTAATTCATATCGGATCATGTTTCGTATTTTTTGATTTTTTTAAAAATGTGATACACATCATTGAAAATGCACCTTTGTAACTGGATATCTCTTACCCCAGTTTAGTTCCAGCAGAGTTATCTCTCTTAAATGCAGTGGAGTACCTGGTTCTGTTCTTGTTAAATTGACAATCTAACATTTTTCTCTATGGCAGTGTGTGACACACATGCTGTGGTAGGATAGAAAGTATATTTATTTCACCAAACATTAGCATTGAGGTCTATGGCTATTTTACCTGCAAAAGATGATAAAAAAGAACTATCTTGTTTTTGCAACTTATGCCATAAACCGGGATAGAAAACACTGTCCGTTCAGTTGTTGTAGATCACTTTATATCATAGAGGATATTCTGGTACGAGTAATTTTAAGTAATTTATTAAAGATTTGGTATTCCTTCCCACTTTTCTTTGAACTGTCTTGCAATAATTGTTCCTTTTTGTACACTATCTTGCCTTGAAATTCTTTATGCAGTTTATTTAGATAAGTTCTTTAGCATTCCCTTTTGTAGTAGTACCCAGGAATACCAAAAGACAAGAGCAGTTTCTTTAAGTCAGCATTTCCCACTGACATTTGCATAAAGCTCAGTTATAACCTACTACTGACTTTCAATCAGTTTGAGTTATTCCTGTCCAACTGTTCTTAGGAATTTCCATATTAGGTCAAACATTTCTGAGTGATAACCATATTAGTCACATATTGCCCATTTCTTCCATTCAAGTCCACACTGTTCTTCAAACTTTGCATCCCATTGCAAGAATCCAAAATGGCATGGGATCATATCTGCATGTTTACAGAAGGCTGCACTCCATATGCCAGCATTGTAGAGAACATGAACTATGTGATATAAGACAGCCTCCTAAAAAATTAAATCACTTTTAAGGTCTCCAATAGGTATAAAAACCTGAATTTTAGATTCGCACCTTATCAATAATTTATGTTTGGGTAATTTATTTGCACGCAAGTTAATACATGTTTTCATGAAGTAATTTATAATATATTAAAGGAAATAAAATTACCACACCTTATGAATATCATTTGGTTATCTCCCTTACACCACACAAGACATTTCAAGAAATAAAAACTCATATTTTCAGTGGTTGGTTATGAAAATAAAGAGAAGATTTGTGAAGTATTATATTAACCCTCTTGATGCAAATGTAATTTCTCACAGTAAAGTTTAAAAGCTTTAAAAATTGAGAAAGTGTTTTTGTTTGGTTGAGGTATATTTAAGTCTAATTTAAGCCCATTGTTGTTAATTTCATGTGTAGGAGAAACAAAGTATATGCATCTATATAATCTAAATTAGTCACCATTTAATTTCTGATAGGAATGCACACTGCTTCACCTGAAATTTTTGTGCTAGTAAGGGATGTTATAGTACAGGTGCCTTTGGACTGTCCTTGGATCTATAAGGCACTGCCTCCACATATTTGTCTACGGAAAGATGATCAAACTTCCTCTTCTCATTTTTTTTATGTGTTGCTTTTGTCTCCTTTAATTTTTTTATCATTAGCTACATCTCCCTTTTAGATGCACACTATCTTCCAGTTTTTAATTTAATCTGACTTGTTATATTAATTGTTTATCTTTGTCATTTTTCTGTATTTTATTCCCCAAATTTTACCACAAATCCAACATAAATGCTTAGAAAAGCTTTTATCTACTATATTTAGTAACAGACTGGCTTATTGTATAATTTGTATTCAATGCACAAGGAGGGAAGCTTTCTATTTGTGTTACAATGAGGATGGGTAGGCTGACCTTTGTGCAAGGACGGGGGGTTAGTGACCTCATGTATCTGCAGTCTGTGAAAAGTGTTCAAATCTTATACTTTATAACAGGATTGGGTCATGTCCACCTATCTCTGATATTAAGTTCTGTGTCTACCAAACAAATTTAAAGTCCTTCCTTTTAGATGAAATCTCATTTTTGAAGTAATAGAGGTATGTATTAATTGGCACAATGACCTCTGACCTGGTTATTACATAATATGATATGTGATTTATCCCATATCACCCATGTGAAGTTCTGTAAGTACTGATGTAAATAAAACACAATTCATAGTTAAAACAATTCATTTTATTCCCCAAAAGTACTTTGGTAGTAAAGCACAAATATGAAAACTGCAGCTGAAATAGTTCAATGACCGTTGCATACACATTAATATAAGACATAGCTTGGTTCCTCATAAAATTGTTTGTGGCAAGTGAGACTAAGTACACTTGTTACTTGTACAGTTCTCAGCTATATCACAGAATACTGAAATAATTAAGGTTAGCTATAGGTATAACAGTGTCAAATGTACAACCCCAAGTGGGCGGAGCTTAGGTGTGGGGAACATTGTATTCAGAAATAAACAAAACTAGCAGTAATTGGAAGATTCTTTAAGAGCTGCTGTTTCTGTAAGGATTAAAAAAATTTGAGTCTCTTGGCAACATACGAGATTATGTTAATTCATATTGAGATCATATTTTCTATTTTCATGATTTTTAAAAAAATGTGATACACATCGAAAATGAAGCAGTTATGACTGGATAACTCTTATCCCTGCTTAGGTCAAGCAGAGTTATCTCTCTTAAATGCAATGTGGTATCTGGTTCTGTCCTTGCCAAATTGGCAATCTAACATTGTTCCCTATGACAGAATGTGACACGCATGCTGAGATAGGATAGAAAGTGTATTTATTTCACCAAACATTAGCATTGAGGTCTATGGAAAAAACAAGTGGTATTGTGATACCTTCTACTGTACTCAAAACACCCATCAAGCTTGCCACTTGTTACCTATTTAAAAATAATGGGACCATTTCAAAATTTTAGATCAGATGGCAAATGTTGAGAAAAAAAGGGATATTTTACTTACGGCAATTAAGTAGTAAATATGAATTATGAAAAAGGGTAAATTTTAGCAGTACATATATCTGTCTGGGACAACTGCCAAAAATCCTTATCTGCCTCAGCCATAGGTCAGACTAGGATATCTTACTCACTATTTGGGATTTTCTAAACCATCTTTCTCTATAGTGCCTTGTCTCAGATTCAATTATAAATGACCCTGACCATCATTTTTTTCTGATGATAGTTTATATTAATAAAGCCTTAGTAATGTTTATATTTATTGTAGTTCAACTGACTATAATCTGACTGTCTACTATAATATTTTGCCATCTGTTTCCATATTTACATTCTTTCGAATCTGTATCATAAACTAAGCTTAAATTTATAGGTCATATATTAGACTAGTGAATTATGAAATAAATTCAATTACATGTGAAAAATGGTTTTAGTGCAAAACATTGCATATACAAAAGTTAATTTATTTCAGGGAAATAAATTTGTGTGGTGTTGTGAAAAATAATTGTTTCCTTGATAAGTACATTTATTTGGCTTCTGTAATCTTACAAGGTGGTACATTTTTCATGGAAGCTATAGATCTGTGATGTGAAGCACCTGCAAAATCAACAAAAATTGGTGACACCGTGAATATTAATTAAATCACACAGTTTGTAAATTAAAAGTGGTGATATCATTTTTTAGCTGCCACATCATGATTCTTAAGGTCATCAGATGTTACCCAATGGACACACGATGTTGATCAATGGACACCAGATACTGACCATTGGACACCAGATATTGAACAATGGACACCAGAAATGACCAATGGACAATATTTTAAGGATTTTATACATTCTACTTTTTATTCAGAGCTGTCAATCATTTTAATTTTGATAGAATCATTCCTACTGTAAACCTCAGAACACAATTACAATCAAGAATGCCAGATTCTGATTTGTTTGCTGGTCAGATACAATTTTATGAAGCCAAACCACAACTTAAACATTGGTGTATCCAGATCAGTGAAATGCTTGCAATGTATTTTTTGTGAATGTGTACCCAAGTGATTCTGTCACAAAGGTAACTGAATATCAACTCCTCTGAAATCAAATCAGTTTGGCACTTTTAAAATGAAAAACATTAAAAAATGTAAGGCAACCAATGAGGATTATACTAAGATGAAGAAAAATAAAATGTGTGCTACAAAAAATAAAAATGGAAATGTTTGAAAGTATCAATATTAGAGAAGCAAAATCAATTTGCAGAATAGTTTTAACTGACTTCAGGATGTCACATGGCATACAAGATCAACAAGATTTTTTCAAACAGGTTTAATTTACAAAATTATTTTTGCTTTTGCAATTATTTATATTTACATTTTTTTAACTTTACTTAAATTCTGCACCATGTAGCCAGTATTCTGCTGACATGCCATTAGACCTCAATACTTAAATCAACTCATGGACAGTATTCACACAGACACACACACACACACACTTTTGTTACCAATCCTGTAAATTGTACCACTGTTCTACCACTGGCCTACATGGATCTTCACTAAATTCACAGACCGCTCCAGTGGCCTAGTGGTTAGAGCATCCACCTTGGATGCGGGAGGTCATGGGTTCGATCCCTGGCCGAGTCATACCAAAGACTTACAAAAATGGTACAAACAGCTGCCTCGCTTGGAGTTCAGCATTAAGAGGTTAGTGTTAGGACTGGTCGGCCTGGAGTCAGGATAATGTGACTGGGTGGGACATCATGCTACATGTGTGTGGCATGATGTCCCAGTGCTAGACATCACTATAAAGTGCCACACTGCAGACATCATAGCGATATGACTGAAAAATTGTTAAAGCTATGATAAAAATCCAAATCACACACACATACACACACTAAATTTACTGAAAATTCTGACACGCCATCCTCTAGAGCAGGGGTCTCAAAACATGCAGCCCACCAAGCCGTATCCTGTGGCCCACAAAATGATTGGCGTCACAAGGTGTCATGAGAGATAACAAAGAAGGTGCGGCCTATGAGCCACTGAAAATGCCCTCATGCAGCCCTCACTGTGGTTCGAGTTTGCGACCCCTGCCATAGAGGTTTTCTTTTAAAACAATATGAATTAAAAATAAATAGGATAGTCAAGACATAGCTGTATCAGCCTAAATTTATTTTGTATAGAAAAATATCACAATGACCTTGACCTTTGACAACAAAAATGAAGTGGCTTCTTTCTTACACAACAAGTCATTCACAAACTTCATAGAAGGTCCAGGGTCAAGGGCTGAAATTTTTGTGCAGAGACCATTTTTAAACTTTTGATCCCAGTGACCCTGAGCTATTTTTATTTTATTCTGCCCTCAAAATCAACTCGTTTCTAAGTACAAGTCAATCAAAACAGTGATCTGTCTTTAATGGGGAACTAATGTCATTGTGTGGAAACCATTTTGATTCTTGCAGTGAGTGATCTTGACCTATGACCATTAACTTTCAAATCACTAAACTTTTTCCTTACCCTAAGTGAAAGCTTCTACAAGGTTCTGTTTGGGTCTGTAATGAACACTATTATTCTTCATCGGTCATGGTGACCATGACCTTTTAAGTTTTAATCTCCAAAACTGACTTCTTTCTTTCATTAAGAACTTGTAATGTTTGGCAAATTTTGTTGCCGTAGAACTGAAGTTAATGTGTAGAAAAGAAAAAGCTGACAGACAGACAGACAAACCAGCAGTATCACAGCATAATATCCTCCACTCGAAGGTGTGAATATTAAAAACACCATGGTATCTTGCTGAACAGTGTTCTTTTGTAAACATTTACAATAATATTTTTTCCAAGACTTTTGGGGTAGTCTTCTCATTCTGTTTCCATGCGTATATCTGTGCTTCTTTTCCAAAGAAAACACATAACATTTTATGGAATTGTATGTCTCACCTCCAAAACTGAATTATAATGCACTCTCAGTTGCATATGATTTCAAATTGTTTCACAAAATCTTCCAATAAAATCTCATCACTAACAATACTGATGTTCATACTGCTGTACAAGTGATATCTATCTCACATTCCAATATGAGAAAGCCATGTCAGATCCACCTATCCCATAAACTTGCACTAAGTGACACTTTAGAAGACATCATTGAACTTATGACATCATTAATGTCCGCAATTTCTTTAATCAATTTTAAAATGAAAAGACAAATTCTGCTGTCTCTTTAAGACTATTTTTAAAAATACATTCCTTGTTATAAACTGAATTTCTCATGCATCTTCTAATAACCTGAAGACTTTATTTCTGTGAGTAGATCCATATTAAAGATATCGCATCATCTTTTTCCAACAGTCATCATGCATTAGTGTGGGATATGGAAATACATCCTTTGGTACAAGAATCTGAAGGTGTGAACTTGGCAAGGCCTTTTTTTGGTCCTAAACATTGGACTTTTGGGTGGGATTTCCCATCCCACACCTTCACATCTGACAGTTTCTATGGACCATTCTTAATAAAATCCCTGCTATTATTCATGTATTACAAAAACAAGGTTAAACTGGGCAAACAACAACCATACAACAACAAACAACATCCTTCACTACAATATAATTTGAATTTCACTGTCAAGGTACCACCACTCACACTAACATGAAAAAGACAGAACAAAGAAGGGTGGCACAGACAGTGCTGAAGTAGCTAACATAAGGTTTACTAAAACTGATTTTCATTATATATTCATTTAATTTATATACTTATTTGTCTTCTTACTCAAATCATTACCATACATGTTCTTATCTGAATATATACTGTTGGTATTACTTTTAGACATTGGTATTATTTATATTGATTTCATCATTAATTGGGTGTTTCTTACCATTTCTTTCGAGTTCATACAGATGAACATGTGCTTAATATGTTACTGAAAGTAATTGGATATGATGTTAGTGATGATGACGATGGTGATGATGATAATAATGATGGTTATGATTATTTGTTTTATTTTTATTGTTAGGTAACCTGGTATGGCATTGACACAAATGTCAATAATCAAACATATTAATAGATGCTGTTTTGACGTTTAGTGGGTATGTGAATTATTTATGTGAATTATTAACTTCATCATGATGTGAATATAATTAAGTTATGAGTTTGTATTACAAAACCAGACAAGCCATTCTTGGATTGACTGTTCATTGTTACATGAAAAATATCAAAAATAAAGTTTGATGTTGAAATGTTCAAAAGAAATGGTTGCTTGATCAAACAAGGATAATGTCGTTCCTTATCTTCGTGACATAAAGGAACAATCCATTGATTGCACAGCACCTTCTTCAAAGATGGGATTTACTGAAAGCTTAAGTCTCATGGATTTTACCATTTCCATTATCGAAAAGAACAGAACAATAATGACCAGTTTTGCTCCTTCTCATTGTCAGTGGTAACCATTAATGATGCAATTCACACTGTATGCACCTAGCTTAACCTTGTTTAAAACTTTATGACCACGGATCATATATATACATGAGTAAGTTCTAAGAAGAGTCTATTGCTCTCACTTTCCAGCAGTACAAGGAAGCAAAAACTAACAGGCTAGGTCACCATGACCAATTTACAAGAGGTAATGAGGCTGGAAGCTAAATCTGTAATTCTTCTTTACAGTCAGGACATGAATAAACTGCACATAAACTTTCTAAACATTTATTGTATGAATTACCTTTATTTTCCATCTCTTCTGAGTCTAAGGAGTGAAATTCTTCATCTTCATCAATGACTGCAGCAACTGCCTGAGCATGGGCCCCTGGCCCATCTGACTGACCTCCCTCTGCCCCACTGGGTCCTTTCTCAGACCCTTCATGATATTGAGCTTCAATCTCTTTGCTCACACTGCCTTCTGACACTCCTGGTAAGTAAATGCAAAAAGATCAAAAGCGTTCTTGATTATAAATTTCTTCTTACCAAATATAGGGGTACCTGATATGAAGAAACCTGATTATCACACAAAGGATTATCACACAAAGTCATGCATTTTTAATAATCTACCATTTTGAAAAAAGGAGGAAACAACCAATTTGAATATTAACTGTGATAAAAACTCAGCATACTTCCAAATCAAAACAGAGTAATCTGAGCTTATAGCACCTGTCCACTTTCTTGATATGTAAATCTGATGCAGAATGACAAAAATTCCTAGTGAAAATAAACCTTAAATAAGACACACAAATTTTCCCAGCAATTTTTCATTAAGTACAAACCATACTCATTTCTGAGTTGATCACATGACTAATGTAATCAAATAAACAGAACAACATGTACTCACATGGTTATACATCATTGAGCTAGTTTAGATGCTGACTCCAAAATATACCATCTGTACCTAATCATTAACTGACATACATGTACCATGTCCCGCCTGTCATTTTGGCACCCAAAATTGCAAAGCACTACATGTACCATAATCACTACAGACAAATGTTGATTGCACCTTTACTAATACAGAGCACGAATTTAAACAAAATACCATGAATGGTGTTATTACCCTGTATTTTAATTACTTGTGTGTTAAAATTTGAATTCTTTTTACTTCATTTTTGTACCATTGTGTTTTATTGTGATGATGATTATTGTTCACGGGAACTGATATTTTTGTAAGAGTTTG
Source organism: Megalonaias nervosa (assembly GCA_016617855.1). NCBI lineage: Eukaryota > Metazoa > Mollusca > Bivalvia > Unionida > Unionidae > Megalonaias > Megalonaias nervosa. The sequence goes on along the minus strand of JAECUM010025129.1, from coordinate 6,161 downwards.
TTTATTTAGAATGTAAATATGATTCTAGGCTTTCATAAGAGTTTTGTTTATTTAGAACGCAAATGATTCTAGGCTTTCGTAAGAGTTGTTTAGATAGCTGGGTTTGATAAACAAACGACGTAAATGATTGGCTGTGGCCAAGGTCTTTTCTGAGTATATATGTTTATATCGTGTAAATACGATTGTCAGATGATGAAATAACCACGCTTTATCGTGTGTGTGCAGCATGTAATGATGTCTCAGTTTAGTTTAAACAGACTTAGGTCCCTGTGAAATAGTCTGTCAGATAATATCTCTCAGCTGTGTCATAGTCAATTGCATATTATGCCTTGAAAAGAAGGTAATATATTTCTTGTGCTGGAGTAAGTAATATAATATACCTTGAAGAAGAAGAATGGTATATTTATCTTGTGCCGGAAAGAGGTAAATCTTCATTACATCTATAAAGCTATAGATGTGCCTTGACAGCTATAGGAGTTCATCTACCTTTTGAATAATAATTTATTCCCTGGAGAACTATACAAGTGGTTTAGGACAAAAACATTCAGTGAAATTCATTCTAAATTGGAACAGTACAGTACAAATTGTGGTTCAACGTGAAATTATGAACATTTGTGTAAAGATTTCATCTGACATCATCATCCTCCATCTTGGAAATGTGAAATTATGAACATCTGTGTAAAGACTTCATCTGACGTCATCATCCTCCATCTTGGAAACAACTTGAGTTTCAAACAAGACTCAGTTAGAACTTTTTATTAATAGGACTCATATATATTCACAATTCTAGGATAAATGTTTTGGATTTTTATTCACAAACCATAAGTCCTGTTTTATATTTTCACCTTTTTCACCGTGTTTTCTAGGGAAAAATTATCTTTGTTAAAACTTACAAAGCTTGTTGTCTCCACCATTTTCTTCTGTTACTTTGAACGAGCCGATACGTAACAATGGCATATTATATGTGTGCACTATGTTCAAAAGTCCTCTATGCAGGTAACTAAAGCTTTGGTGCAGAAACTACTTTTTTCTATCAGTCACCATGAGCCTCACATTTGAGCTTTTGACCCCAAATAAACAGTCTTCTGCCTTATTCCATGTGTAAACCATCCACAAAGTTTGATTCAGGTATGTGATACAGAATGATTTTTAATGTTCAAGAACTATTTTGTTTTCAGAAACAGTGATCATGACCTTTGACGTTTTTGAACCCCAGATCAACAGGCTTCTTCCATAAACCAATGCATGCCATCTACAAAGATTGTTGCAGATATGTCATACAAAAGTAATGTTATTGTGCAGAAACCATTTTTATACTTTCTGCACTGTAATCCTGGCCTTTGACCTTTTGACCCTAAAAGTGGTATTATTCTGTCTTATTCCATGCATAAGATCCCCAAAAGTTTGTAACTACAGATGATGAACTAAAATTATTTTGCAGAAACCATTTTTCTTCTTTCAATTAGTGACTTTGACTTTAATTCCAATTTTCCTTACCCCAAGAGCAAGTTATGTATACAGTTGGGTAACTGTAGATGGTGAAGTAGAATTATTGTGCAGATACCTTTTTTATTCATTGTCATAATGACCTTGGCCTCTGACCTCAAAATTGTTTCAAGTTTTTCCTTATCCAAGTGCAAATAAGTCACAAATTTTTGTAACTGTAGATGGCAGAGATCTTGAATCATTGTGTAGAAGCCATGTTTCTTTCAGTCACAGTGACCTTGACCTTTAATCACAATAATTGACAGGGTGATTCAGCAATGTTCAGAGTTTACCATATGGAGGAAGGGGAACAAATAGTCTGAGCAATTGTAATTGCTTTACATTCATTTTCATAAGAAAATTATCAGATCGTTTGGACATTTAATGTGGTTGGCACATTTGTATCAGACTAAAAGTAAAAAATGCCTTGTTCATTTTGTTCTGCACCATTTTTGGCACATCAGTATCTTTTTGTGTTGAGTTGGTGTCTACTTTTATGCCAATCCCACAAAATCATGTCCTCACTAAAAACACTGCATCCTAAGTAGTCTTCTCATGAAAACCCTATGTCAAAATGATTTTCCTTTAATGGAAACTGGTGATAAGATTTTCAGGATGGCTAACATGTTGGCCATATCAGATGTCAAATCAGCATCGTGTTTGTTTAGGACCAACAGACATCATAAGAAGTCTTCTGATGAAGCCCTATATCAATGTCACTTTCTGTTCATAGAAGTATAGTGACAAGATTTTCAACATGACTGCCATGGTGGCCAATATTGTATGTCAAACTGGCACAATTTTCATTTACCAACAAAACATAAGAAGTCTTTAAGTAAAACCCCATGTTGATATGACCAGCCATTCAGAATGAGTAGCTTATAAACAAGACATTCACAATGAACCCACCTTCTCACCTATATTCATGCAATTAAATACTAACACCATCCCCCATAATGCTTAATTAGTAAACTGAATGGGACACATTGTGCTTTGTTATTGCAGAGTTATCTCCCATGAGCTACTGAGAAAACAAAAAAAACAATTGTTACACAGAACCCACTGTCCCACCTGTATTCATGTAATCATGTATTCCCTCATGTAGTCAGCTATGGGAGCTGACTTGCAAAATCTTTATTAACAAAGCTTCAACCAGTACTATTGAAAAAGTGATATGTATATCACAAAATGCTTATTTGGGTGGAACAATACTTGGTCATCACAATGTTTGTGAAGGCTTAAACAGTTTTAGTCTAACCATCTCTTGGCCTTGATCCATCTCTCTTATTTCCATTTCCTCTAGCACTGGTACTGTGCCCTTGACCCTCAACTTGCCTCTGTCTTTGACATGATCTATTGGTAATCTGTGCTGATCCTGAGGCTGAGGTTGAAACAGATGTTATGCTAGAGGTTTCCTGTGAGGAAGAGGTACAACGCAATTAAATAATTTACTTCCTGGCAGACAGAATTACCCAACAATTTTAAGCTAGAAAATCTAACATATCTAGTATGCACCATCATATAGTTGTACTTGTGTTGTTGATGCAAGAGACAGAATTTCATGTAAGACATTTAAATGTTGTGTATTTTATTTTGCATTGTTTTGTTTTATTACTATCCTATATTCTGTGTAGTAACAAAACTGTAGGCAGGAAATCATGGGTTCTACTGAACACCATGTTATCAGTTCCTAACTTTACTAAGGGCTTTATCACTATCCTATATTCTGTGTAGTAACAAAACTGTAGGCAGGAAATCATGGGTTCTACTGAACACCATGTTATCAGTTCCTAACTTTACTAAGGGCTTTATCACTATCCTATATTCTGTGTAGTAACAAAACTGTAGGCAGGAAATCATGGGTTCTATTGAACACCATGTTATCAGTTCCTAACTTTACTAAGGGCTTTATCACTATCCTATAATGTGTAGTAACAAAACTGTAGGCAGGAAATCATGGGTTCTATTGAACACCATGTTATCAGTTCCTAACTTTACTAAGGGCTTTATCACTATCCTATATTCTGTGTAGTAACAAAACTGTAGGCAGGAAATCATGGGTTCTATTGAACACCATGTTATCAGTTCCTAACTTTACTAAGGGCTTTATCACTATCCTATATTATGTGTAGTAATAAAGCAGGAATTCAGATTCTGTTGAACACCATTTAGAGTGAGCAAACCATTCTATCTCACACATTCTCCCTGGAGGTAACTATTAACTGTTAAGGAACTGATCTACATCCACGCACACAAACTGACTCTGAACAGAGATTGGGGCCGTTACAACCTGCCGTATATCTGGGTCAATGTAAACATCAATCAAGTTATGTTAACAGTCAGTAGAGATTAAATCAGTCTGCTGATGAAGTAATTAGTGTGAGGATGAAAGTCAAATATGAATAATAAATACTACACAGTCAAGCTTTCACCAAAGTACCAATGACCTTTACTGAATCCTTTTTAAACATGACTGGATATGAGGCTCCATAGACAAAGTGCAGACTGCTCTAAACAACACTGCTATAAATGACCATATTGCAGAAACAAAGACAAACACCACTGACATATATTTAATCCTTTGTAACCACAACTGCTTCAAAAAATAAAGATTAATCTGAAAAACAAAGAAGGCTGGCTACCAGTTTCCTTTGTTCTACAGGTTATGCTGGAGTGTCATTTGTTTTAGACTGTAAGCCAGTCTAAATTACATGTCACTAATTACCATTGTAGTGGTGTAGTTTGGTGAATACCCATTGAAATTAACCATTATTTCTTCAAAGGGAATAGTCATGGATGTACATGGTTAATTGAATGGTGAGTATAGTTTTTCTTTTGCTAAAACTCACATATCGCAGATAATATTACAATGAAAAATCTTTACAAAGATCTTTAATTTAGCAGTCAAATACATTTGTCTTTGGAGTTAATCAGTAATGCATGCAGCAAATGAGTTCTTTGTGTTTGTACTTAATACAGAAGTGATCAGGACCTGTACTGAGCTAAAGTACATGGTGAATTAATTAAATACTGACTTGCTATTCTATTTGTAAAACAAAATAATTTATTTTCCATTTAATATTACATTACTGTATGAAATATCTTTCTTAGTTTTTCTAAAGTGAAATATAATTTTCATGGAGCTATGCTGCAGAGTTGCAGTGGAAAGGGCATGGCCAACTGTCACAAATCAGTATGCATCCTGTAAAAAGGGTAAATTTTGCAAATTAAACGCAAAGTATAACCAAATGATTTTCCTGTACCAAAAAAGTAAAAACGTTGCCAAAATCTTCACATATAAAAGCTGACAAAACCCATACATACACAACATAGGAAATGAGAGAAGTCTGTTGAAAGTATAGCTAAGTTTAAAATAATTAGCTTTGGTAATCAATTTTCCTGTCATATCGCAATGATGTCTGCAGTGTGGCAGTTTATAATAATGTCCAGCACTTAGGCTTCATGCCACAGGTATGTAGCATCATGTCCCACCCAGTCACATTATCTTGTCTCCAGGCCGACCTGTCATAACACTAACCTCTTAATGCTGAGCACCAAGCAAGGCAGCTTGCTGGGGTTTGAACCCACGACCTCCCCCATCTGAGGTGTATGCTCTAACCACTTAGGCCACCAGAACAGTCAAAAGAGAGATGTGTTAATTGGATGCCAGAGGATGAGAGCAAGAGAGAGTTGATCATACTCAGTTGCTAAAATCTCCTGCAGCTAGAGAACACAGTTACAGCTAAATGTGAATGTTCTTTATATGAAACTACCACAGTTTTACAAAACATAAAATTAAACAATGATAATACAGAAAGAACAAATAGCAAAAGTTATGGATTAAAGACAGGTGGCTCAGTGAGTAGATATGCACAAAATGTGACTACAAAGAACTAGGAATTTAATAATCAGCTATATGTTCAACGAAAATAACCTACCAAATTATCAAATTATTCTACACAAGATTCTCCACCTTCAAATGAATTAACTCCTCAGGTTTGCAAGGTGCTAATGTGGAGGAGCTTTACTTAGTCCTCTCCATCCCCACTATAATGTGTGAGCAAAGACAAATCACATGACCTCTACTGTATCTCCAATCATAATGTGTGGAAATTATCAGCATCCAGGCAGGCTTCACCAGTAAATGACCTTTTAAACTTAAGTTTCTCATCGATAGAAAAATAGTTTATGTATAAGTTGTTATGAGGCTACCCATGGGTATTATGAATACCATTCCATACACTGAAAGAAAATGCCAGGAGGTTACTATTGTAAATTTCTCAGCCAGTGATATTTTTTAACTTGCTGACAGAACCGACAGCAATCTAAAGTACATCTAACATGAGCAAAGATCAAAAACAATTGCCACCTAAGTACAGGAAGATTACATGTGCTTTAAACAAAATCTTAATTGTTGGGAATGGAAAGGTCGTTATACTTGCAAAGAAAATTAGACAGCATGCAAAATGGTCATTCTTGGGATTTAACCTAATGGAGACTACATGGATGTAACTATTGTGAATATTTAAACCCTGAAGGAGTATGATATTTATTTTCATAGTTTACGTTTACTGATTCATTTATTAATGTCTTCTCTCTTTGACAAAAGCTTCAGCAACACGGGAGCAATAAGTTAAAAAAAATAACAAAAACCCCACGAAAAGCTAAACTTTCCC